>JAMWFC010000131.1:0-130475 GCA_027475525.1 Macrolepiota albuminosa
TCCCAAAAGGAATACATTCTCACCACTCTAAAATCTCTTGGTTACATCACGCTCATGGCCGGTGACGGAACAAATGATGTAGGTGCTCTCAAGCAGGCCCACGTTGGTGTGGCACTTCTCGATGGTACTCCCGAGGATCTTCAGAAGATTGCCGAGCGCCAGAAACTTGAACGTATGAAGAAGGTTTACGAGACTCAGCTCAATATATCGGCCCGCTTTAACCAACCACCCCCTCCTGTTCCTCCGGCAATTGCACACCTTCTTCCGGATGTTGTAAAGGCTCAACAGGAAGTTGCTGCTCAACATCAAGCTGCCCGTCAGAAGAACCCTATGGAAAAGGTTCGCTTGTCATTCGACCGACCCTTCTGCTTAATGCCATATGTTGATTTGTATATCTATAGTTCAATATGGCTGCTATTACTGACAAGATGGCTGAGATGGAGGGTGAGGACGATGTTCCCAAGATCAAACTCGGAGATGCATCTTGCGCGGCTCCTTTTACGTCAAAACTCAGTCACGTATCTGCTGGTACATTACCCCACATGGTATTACGTGCCTCGAGCTAATGATTGATTTACCCCGCAGTTACCCATATCATTCGCCAAGGCCGATGCACACTCGTGGCTACGATACAGATGTACAAGATTCTTGCGCTCAACTGCTTAATCACCGCCTACAGTTTGAGTGTGCAATACCTTGATGGTATTAAGTTTGGGGATTATCAGATGAGTATTACGGGGATGCTCATGTCTGTTTGTTTTCTCTGTATATCGCGGGCAAAGGTACGATTGGGGATTATCAGATGAGTATTACGGGGATGCTCATGTCTGTTTGTTTTCTCTGTATATCGCGGGCAAAGGTACGATAAGATGTCTGTTATTTGCAAGCCCTCATCTATTTGTCTTCTGTAGTCGGTTGAGAAGCTCTCAAGAGAACGGCCTCTTGGGAATATCTTCAATTTCTACGTGCTCCTTTCGGTTCTCTTCCAATTTGCTCTTCACATCGTTTCATTGGTGTATATCACCAACCTAACCCATAGCTACGAAACGTGAGTGGTCCCATGCCGTGCCTGCTGACTACATCGATTAATCCATGTTTTCATACTCAGGCGCGGTCCCATTGATTTGGAAGCAAAATTCGAACCTAGTCTTCTCAATACAGCGATATATCTCCTTGGTTTATCACAGCAGGTTTCAACCTTTGCCATCAACTTTCAGGTACGCTTTTGCTACTTTCGTGTCTTACGGAACCGCAAAAAGCAGTGACTTCGTTTGATAGGGTCGGCCATTCCGAGAGGGAATCCGTGAGAATTCAGCTCTTTGGTGGGGCCTTGTTGGCGCTAGTGCCGTGGCTTTCTCAGGTGCTACAGACTTCATGCCTGAGTTAAATCGCTGGTTACAAATCGTTGAGATGAAGGATTCTGTACGTCTTTTCTTGCAAAGTTCGAAAAGGAATGATTGATGTGCCACATAGTTTAAGTTTCAGCTGACGACAATGATGATCATCGACTTCGCCGGTTGTTGGGCCATCGAAAAGATTTGCAAACGTCTTTTCGCTGACCTTGAGCCTAAGCCCATGATCACTCGTGGCCGCGAACGCAGAGAAGCACGCAGACGTATAGAAGAAGCTGGGAAGACTGCTGCCGCAGCAGCAGAGAGCTTGGCGGAGAAAAAGGCTCAATAGTAGATTTTCTTGACTGTCCTAGTCATCACAATCTGAGTTCCTCATTAGACAGTTTCTATGCTTGCCCATTGTTTCCCGGATCTCTTGGCGTTATGTCACCATCAGGTCTTGAATTTGTGAAAACTGGTGTTTCTATGCTTGCCCATTGTTTCCCGGATCTCTTGGCGTTATGTCACCATCAGGTCTTGAATTTGTGAAAACTGGTTGGAGTATCGTCCATTTCTGGCTTAGAAACCTTATCTAAATTTGCGTGAGTGTCCATGACATCTGCCCTGTGTATTCTTGCAAGGAAGTAGTCCGTCATATTACGACATTTTTCCGCAACCTCGTTGGGTGGCATGAGAACTGCCAAAACCCAAAGACTTGATTACAGTCACGAGCTGTGTTGTTAATTCCGAGTTTACTCCGTTCTTTATTCCTGAACATAGTCCTCTCGTTGGTCCATAGGATTCCTCCTTTATTTTGTCTGTGTATGAAAGGGGAAATGAGGGCCTTGGTCCTATTCTTGCAATTGCGGAAAATTCTCGCATGCTCTTCTATAGTTTGGAACGCCTTTTAAGCCCGTCTGGCGACATGGTAGGTCAGTCGATTAAACACGCTTTCTAAGAGCCATGCTCTTGCGACGAGCTCTCGGCATTCTTACGCTGGTTGGACCAGGTAAGTAACACAAGTAATGCGGCCTCAGGTTTCTAACGCCCTTCACTTTCACAGCCTTGTCACAAGTAGGAACAGCTTATACTGACCCGGTCAATGGCATTACGTTCTGGGGTTTAACTGATGCTGTACATGGAGTCACATATGGCTATATCTTCCCTCAAACAGACAACCCTACTGAGTTTATCGGTGAAATCGTTGCCCCCATCGCCACCCAGTGGGCCGGTGTTTCCCCCACTGGTACCATGATTCAGAGTCTACTTTTGGTTGCATGGACAAATGGCAACTCAATTGTGCGCTCGGCGAGATTTGCCACGTTCGTGTCGTCGTTCCATATATTCTGCTCTTTTTTTGATATCTTTGTCTAGCGACTACGTTCAACCTCTGTATGCTAAGACCATTTAGATCTCGTTTGAAACTACTCTTACATCATAACAAGTGCATTTTCTCAGCCCATCCTGACAGACCTTCCTACGACCGCAGTCAACTCTACGCACTGGAGATGGGTTTATCGCTGCCAGAATTGTGTCTGTAAGTAGAGCATATTGCTCGCCATGTTCAATTCCTTATTGTGTAAATGCAGCATGGCCAATGACGACTGGTGGTACGAACAGTATTCCTGTCAGTGGCTTCGGTGCTCCCGCTTGGGCATTCTCCAGCGTTCCGGTCGACGATCCGTCAGACCCTAACAGTACATTCCAGGAACACACTGACTGTCAGTATTTGGTAAAACCATTTTCTTCAGCTTTTAACTGACATGACAACAGTTGGCTTCTATGGCTTTGATTTCTCTTCAGCTCGTGTTGACTCTGCCACCTACACATGCTGGGCATCTGGAAACACAGATTCATGTGCAGCACCCACGACCACAGCTTCGACCGCGACTACAACGACGATCACGAAGACAAGTCCTCCTACTTCAACTGTCACTGTAAGTGGTACATAACTAACCTCCACACCTACGATGCGAATGCTCTTGTTTCTATTCAGGCAACTCCATACGACTACATTGTCGTCGGTGCTGGTCCAGGTGGTCTGGTCACTGCAGATCGACTTTCTGAGGCCGGAAAGAAGGTACTCCTCCTTGAACGTGGGGGACCCGCTACTTGGGAAACCGGTGGCACATATGGACCTACTTGGGCCGCAGGCCATAATGTATGTTTGCTTCTGCACAGTCCCGTAAAAATGATTACACTCGTACTTCCTAGCTGACTAAATTCGATATTCCTGGCTTATTTGGTATATCCGTTCTCTATTAAACTGAGTCCGGACGTCCCTTTTCATTTTGTACTTGTCCTAGAAACCATGTTTACCGACAGCAATCCATTTTGGTGGTGTAAAGGCCAGTACTCTTTGACTGCTTTTCAGAAGACGTTGAATGTTGACGCGAGAACACGATTAGATATCAAAGTGTTCGCAGGATGCCTTCTAGGTGGCGGAACTACAATCAACGGAGCGTGAGCAGACCTGGCTAACCTACGAGTTCGATATCTGATTCAGGAATAGTCTTTACTGGATTCCCACTTACTCAGATTTCGCGACTTCATCAGGATGGCCCGCCTCTTGGTGGAATCACCTTCCATATACCAACAAGTTGTTGGCTCGTCTTCCGAGCACGGATGCGCCATCTACAGACAAAAAGCGTTACTTAGAGCAATCTGAACAGGTCACTGCACAGCTTCTGAAATATCAAGGATATCGTCAATCGACCATTAATGACAATCCCGACGACAAGGAACATGTCTATGGATACAGTTCGTTTGACGTGAGTCTCCTTCCTCGAAAAACGTAATTGTCACTTGACTTCGTCTAGTTCCTAGGAGGGAAGCGAGGGGGCCCAGTTGCGACCTACTTCAAGAGCGCGAAGGCTCGTCCCAACTTCACGTTTAGAGAATACGCTTATGTCCAAAATCTTGTTCGCAATGGCTCCCAGGTCTTGGGTGTACAGACTAACGATACCTCCCTCGGCCCCGACGGAGTCATTCCTCTCAATCCCAACGGCCGAGTTGTTCTATCTGCTGGAACATTCGGTACCTCCCGTATACTCTTCCGCAGTGGTATTGGCCCAACCGATATGATTACTGTTGCACAAAACGATGCAACCGCAGGCCCTAGACTCCCTCCTCAATCACAGTGGATCAATCTACCTGTTGGGTATAATGTAAGTATTCTTTTTTGTGTCCGGTTTCGAAACTCATCGTGATCTTTAGGTCTCGGACAACCCTTCTATCAACGTCAGTCATACATACTATTCTACGTAATTCCACATTTATATCACTAAAAATGCCTCGCACGATCAGCTTGTCTTCACTCACCCTACTATCGACTCATACGATAACTGGGCGCAGGTATGGAGCGATCCTCGCCCTGCAGACGTTTCGCAGTATCTTGAGGATTTCAGCGGCGTCCTTGCCTCAGCATCTCCCAGGTACTAGCCTCTCTTGCTATGTTTGACACCTTTCAGACCTTTTGTTCCAGGCTCAACTTTTGGCGTGCTCTTTCTGGGACTGATGGTAAAACACGTTGGGTACGTCTGGACTCTGAGAAGTCAGATAGCCTTTGAATGTAAAGGGCTGTACAGGTGCAAGGTACTGTCCGCCCTGGTGCAAGCCTTGGGCCCCCCCCATACGATTTTAACACAAGGTTTGTGGTATTTCACTGACAAAAGCGCGTCTTATTAACTCATCGAAGCCAAATTTTCACTATCACCCTATACCTGTAAGTTGACTCGCTATCGTGACCTGCGACACTGATCTCTGCCAAGATCGACTGGTATCACCTCACGCGGTCGCGTTGGTATTGATGCAGCGATGTCGGCACAAGCTTTGGTCAATCCTTGGTTCACTGACCCTGTGGATAAAGCTGTCCTGATCCAGGCTCTCAATGACCTAAGACTCAACGTGGAGAACGGTATGGTCGGCCTTTTCAGTTGAGATCAACGGTAACTGGTTTGTACTGCAGTTCCAGGATTGGAACTTGTCATTCCAAATAAAACCACTACTATTACTGACTATGGTATGTCAAATTTGGTTTGCAACTCATCGCAGCGAAAACTAACATTTTCCCATAGTGAATGGATATGACCCAGTCAGTCTTGAGCTGAAACATGTCTAGTACTCTTCTGAACTATCACACCAGGATACCTTGTGCTCGAATCACTGGGTCGGATCTGCCAGCATTGGATCGGTCGTAGACGAGAACACTAAAGTGTTCAATACAGACAATCTTTTCATTGTCGATGTATGTTCAAATTTTCCGGCATTGGTCATTATCTAACATCTTCTCTTTCATAGGCTTCTGTTGTACGATTTTGATGACTCACATCGTGCTTTGAGCTGATCCTTTCTAAGGTTCCACAATTACCTATGGGTAACCCACATGGTATGATTATGTCTATGGCGGAGCAAGCAGTAACAAGGATCTTGGGTTTGGCTGGAGGACCATGAGTTAAAGGGGATAGCTGTGTATACTGTGTAATATTTCAATGTTCCAACTATGTGAAACAAGCATTAATGGGGTAGTGGTAACCTGGGTCGTTGCCATTGAGCATTGAGCTCGACCCGCCGGGGGTTCGATTCCCCCTTAATGCATTCTTTTTTCCTTCATTCATTGCAGGATTTTGGAATACGGCGAAAATTGACCCAATGCACTGAATCGGAGCTGTATGGCCATTAGTGTAACATACAACGGAGTTTTCTGGTATGAGGTAGGAGATAATATGATGAAGGTCGATCACCCACTCCGAAGTGGCCTGATCACCTTACGAAATTTCCATCAGCAGATAAGGCTACCAACAGATAAATACAAAGTTTGAGTCGTTATTTCACTTTCTCTTCTTCATCAACACGCATGTCTTCCAAAGCTGCTCGCCGCGAACAGTTCGAAGGTGTCTTTCAGCGCATCCGCGATGAGCTCGTAGACAGTTGCAAGGGGGAAGGACTTCCTACTGAGGCTCTTGAGTGGTACCGCTCGGTATGGATGTCTTGTTGTGTGGCGCGAAGTCTTTTCGTTCACAACATCTAAACAGAATCTCGACTATAACGTTCCCGGAGGCAAACTCAATCGTGGCCTATCCGTCATTGATACCGTAGAGATTTTACTCGGCCGATCCTTGTCGGAGGAAGAGTATTTCAAGGCGGCAGTGTTGGGCTGGAGTATTGAGTTGGTGAGTTTATCTTTCTTGAAGTGGCAGAGTAATGTTAAATTTCCCGATTTCAAGTTACAAGCTTATTTTCTCGTCGCTGACGATATTATGGACTCATCTATCACTCGTCGAGGCCAGCCATGCTGGTATCTGTCACCTGCACCCGCGGTTACCGCCCCTTCATCTGAATCCAATATGACCTCCGGCCACAAGCATCCTGCCGTGGGTATGGTAGCAATCAACGATTCCTTCATGCTTAACTCTGCGATCTATCATCTGCTCAGGAAACACTTCAAATCCCATCCGCGATACATTGACCTTGTGGATATCTTCCATGATATCACTTACAAGACAGAGATGGGTCAGCTTGTCGACCTCGTTACTGCTCCAGAGGGTGTTGTCGATCTCGCTCGTTTCTCACTTGAGAGGCATCGTCTCATAGTCACGTACAAGACTGCTTACTACTCTTTCCACCTTCCTGTCGCTCTCGCGATGCTCATGTGCAATATTCCCGACACCTATAGTGTACAACGCGCTCATTCAACCATAACGCTCAAACCGTACGACCTTGCGCTTTCAATTCTCATCCCTCTCGGAGAATACTTTCAAGTACAGGACGATTTCCTCGACTTCTCAGCACCTCCAGAAGTCCTTGGAAAGATCGGAACTGACATTGTCGATAACAAATGCTCGTGGTGTGTCAACACTGTTATGGCGCTTTGCAACGAGGAACAGCGACGCGTCCTCGATCGCAATTACGGCCGGAAAGGTGATATTGAGGCTGGGGCTGAGGGTGTAGACACAGAACAGACACAACAAGCAAAAGATGGTGAAGCAGGCGGTCTTTGTGAAAAACGCGTCAAAGAGCTTTATGAAACCGTTGGTCTTCGCAAGGTCTACGCCGAGTACGAAAGCGATGTTTACAAGCGTATCAATGAGCTCATTGACAGCATACCGGAGGAGGGCGTGATTGTAGACGAAAACGGACAGAAGGCAGAACACCCAGGAATGAAGCGCGAAGTGTTCAGGAGTTTCTTAGGAAAGATCTACGGAAGAAGCAAGTAAATCCTGTATGACCTGGAGTTACTGGAAATATCTCGCGATGTCGTAATTATAATATGTATACCATTTCAATATCACGTGATAATCTTCTTGACGCGTTTTTTTTCCGTCAACACTTGGCCTCGGTCTCTGTTTGGGCCACATGGGGCGGACCTTCCCCCTTCGCCTCGAACATGATCTCTGGGATAAATTTCTTAGAGAACCTAGGCGCATTAACCATTCACATGTGCGGAACAGGATGTCTAGACAGGAGGAAATAAAGTCACGACTCAAGGACTTGGTGAACCTCTTTCCTGTTTAAATTATCATCAGCTGCTTACACTTGAATACCTTATAAAGCCGGAACTTGAAAGAGAATTCAAACCTCCCCCTTCAATCCTGTATCATCGCTTCCCGAACTCAAGGACAGTTGAACAGCAAAAGGAAATGGTCCAGGACTTGGAGGAAAGTTTCCTAAGTCGTTGGGGATCCCAGGGACTCAGTTTGGTGGATGTGAGCTTTTCCAGGTACGCATCGCCAGCCAAAAGGTTTCCCGTTGAACTGGCCATGGTGGTGAGGTTTTCTCACTCCGTTGATTTACTAGACACTAGACACTCCCTTTACAGGACAACAACATTGAAGCGACCAGTACCTACTCGCCCCCGCCCCCTGGGTTTGTTTGGAATCCTGACGAGGCTCAGATTCGTTCCAACCCAATGTACAATGCAAGGTACTTTCTCGTTTTGTTCAGTTTCTTCTCTGCGATGGCTCTGATTTGTAACGAAGCTCAGTGGCCCTCGCAATTTCTGAGCTGGGATATGATGTAGAGTTTGGAAGCCATCCAAGTTATAGAGCTGAATTCACAAAGCCGGTGCCGACCACTCTTTCGCCAGTTTCCTCGCCTATTCCACCTGAAGAAGGCGAGCATCGTCACGCACCTTCACTCTTTATTTCTTCGAGGGGATACATTAGAGAACGAACTTCTATAATCCTGACATTGCCATCTCCCTATGTGCTCCCTCGATTCTCTCTCTTAAAACGGATATTTCGAGAGCCGCATGCACAGAGCCTACTATCATCCGTTTGGGATTGGTCCTACCTTCATAATTTGTACCAGTTCAGCCCGACCGCAATAGCTTTTATGACAGGATATTTCCTTCAGGTAACGAAACGCTCTATATACCCATCCTTTGACCTAATATTTTTATCAGAGAACTCAAGAACCTATCCGTAGTTCGTTTCCTACAGAGTCTTTTGCTCGCTTCCTCAGGTTAGTGATATTCGATTTGCGACGTAAAAGTTTGCTTAATGACAATAAAGGCAATGGAGTCACATCAATCAGCTGCGCAAGGACATAATTATCTCGATTTGTGACCCCGAACAACCTCTGCAATCACCCCTCACGCGGGAGACGTCAAAATCTCCCACCGGAGCGACGATCTTTACTCCACCTCTGATTATTCAGGATCCGTATGCATTGACGCAGGTAATGATTATCGTTCGATCAAGCGGGATCCATGAATCAATTTCGTTGGATAGAATCATGCTGAAGGTGTCACAAAGAGGCAATTAAACCAATTTGCAGCCGCTTGTCGGGATACTCTCAGAAAGATAGATGCAGGCGCGACACTCTATCCAATCACTCAGATTAATAAGAGTGGACAAATCGCGCGATTGTTGGCGTTGTCACAGAACCTTGCTTCCGCACGCAATGCAGATGACTCGAAACCATCATCCGTTGAAAAGGAGCCAATTGTGGTGCCTGCATCGTCGTCGACTAAGACTGTATTAGGTGAGAACCAGGTTTTGGTCTTTGGTAGTTAGCTGACAATTTGAACACAAGATGCAGCCACTCGTTGCACCCAGAATGATCCAAGACCATCACCAGTCTCAGTCGAAGCAGCGGAGTCGAATGTATCGCCGGAGTCGTTGACTCAATCGCCAAATGAAAAGGAACCTGTATCTCGGGACCCTCCTGTCGCGGCGCACCGACCTGATGAAAAGCAACAAGTCATTGGATATGAGGATTACGAAGCAGCCTTCGTAGATGAAGCTTTTGTTGCTGACATGTCTTCGCCATTATATCAACTATCTGCTTCACAATCTGTTGTGTCTCCGTTGGTCCCAGCCCGGAAAGCTGAGGCCGTCTCCAGCCCTGAACAGGTGGACTTTTTCGCAGACACAACCAAGTCCGTGGACTTTGATCCTGAATTAGAATCACAGGATTCCGCTTTTCTTGCTAAGGTCAGTTCTTTCTGACGCCCATTCACCGTACAGATGAAAGACGATTTTATAGATTTTGGCCAAGGCTACCGCAGCGGAGAAAGTTCAGCGCCAGGTATTGAACACAATACGATTTCTACTTAAGGCCAAATATGGCGTGAAGTTTGATGTCGAAGCTTTCGGTAGTTCTCGGTAAGCAGAAAATTTTGTAGATTTACGATGAATCTCGAGGGCGTGAAGTTTGATGTCGAAGCTTTCGGTAGTTCTCGGTAAGCAGAAAATTTTGTAGATTTACGATGAATCTCGAGTCACATCTGATTTGTAAGATATGGAGTAACAACTCAGAGCAGCGATCTCGATCTGGTCATTCTCGTCAGTAGACTATTCAATTCTTGTCCTTTCTAGGCACCATCAACTAATTAGTTTGCCTCGTAGGACCCGTCAATGGAAGAAGGACACAAATCTGGTGCCAAGCCACTGAATAAAAGTATGTCACAAAGCCCAAACATTATGGTTCCATTCCCTAACTTTTACACAAATCTGGTGCCAAGCCACTGAATAAAAGTATGTCACAAAGCCCAAACATTATGGTTCCATTCCCTAACTTTTATTAAGAGCTATACAACACCTAGTCTGTCTTTGCCTTTGATTTCCACCTCTCCACGTTCATAAGGAAACTCTATGTAGTCGCCTCTCGAAATGGCTCCGGGAAGAAGGATTCCAGATACTGGAAACTATACCTCAGGCCACTGTCCCGATTGGTAAATTTACACCTTTCCTATGATAGCGATGATTCACGTTCTTGCCTATCCTAAGTCAAGTTCTTGCACAAAGATACAGGGTTACACTGCGACATTAACGTTAATGAACGGCTTGGTCTCTTGAACACCAACTTGTTGGCGGCATACTGTCAGATATCACCGCTACTGCGCCCTATGTTATTGCTCATAAAGTTATGGGCAAAACCTCGAGGGCTGAATATTGCTGGCTCGAAAACCACAGGGAAGCCGTCCTTCAATAGTTACGCTCTGGCTCTTATGACCATTAACTTCCTGCAGGTTTGTTCTTAATGGAATGAATTCAATGATGACTAATTGATTTGCTCGCATCGCATAGATTCGTGGTCTACTTCCAAATCTCCAAGAAAATCTGCCACGTTTGAATCCTAAGATACCTGGTAGTGTGTTTTATGCTCGAAGGAACTACTTCCAAATCTCCAAGAAAATCTGCCACGTTTGAATCCTAAGATACCTGGTAGTGTGTTTTATGCTCGAAGGAAAAGGGAATGGTCGCATGCGATGTTCGATTTCACTCCGACCTTTCAAGGATTAAAGGATGGGAACCAGATACTCGATTGCTTAGAACGATACTGGCTGGTACTCCGTCGCTTCGAATGACACTGGCTGATTGGTTTGCGTCAGTCGCTTCTAGTACCTCGAGATGTTTTGCTGACACCGTACAGATACTGGGCTGAAGAGTTCAACTACGACCATAGCATTTCCTCCATCCAATATGGACAGGCTCTAGATGGGCGTAAAGTCCCCAAGCGAAAGGATGAAGCCATCTGTGTCCAGGATCCTTTCATTTTAGATAAGGTAAACACAGGTGTCTGTGGATCGGAAGTCTGACTCATTTCTACTTGGTGTAGAATGTAACACAGTCCGTCACAGACGGGGTGATTAAACTGTTCAGATCGGAGTGCAAGGTAGCCGCGAAATACCTGAGACAGGGAATGCCCCTCAGCAAGCTGACACAAGACTCTCGGGGTTTTAGCCAGAACACAAGGGTTATTAAACCGAGGGTCAAGCACAGTTCGGAGATGGGCAAGAGGGAGGTTTCGAAATTGCTAGAGGCTGCATATGAGACTAGGAATTTTAGGCGAAGGAGAAGTATTTTTAATGAATTATAAACCAATCTATTGATAGTGATGTGATGAGTCAACAAAAGATGTTATGGCTATGTGTTTCCTTTTATATCACAACGGCATCGCAAGTCTTATACAGCAAAGTCGCTGGCGGCATCTTGTCTCTCTCCATCTCTAAGCCTACTACGCCACACAAAGCTCCATCCGACCATGTCCTGGGCTAAGCTCGGTTCTAAAAGTCTGTCTTCTTTACCTGTTACCATGGCTGTGTGCCCTGTTGACCGTTCTCTCGTCTCTAGAATCCAAAGACACCAGGGAGAATGGGGTCATCTCCAGATCAGTCACCCCAATACCTTCCCGGCCTACAACCCCCAAGCCTCCTGGAGGACCTGATCAGTTCAGGTCGGGTATGTTGACCATCCGCATCTTCTCGGGTGCGTCTATTTCCTACCCTCTCTCAGCATATCTGTGGCCGTCTGACCCGAAGATTTGTGCAGGACGTGGTCTTTCGCTTGCACCCGGTGTTCAGATCCCCGAAGCTATCCAGAAAGCACTCGATTCCGTACCCCTTGCGCGTAGGTCGACCAGTAACCGCGAGAGTCTGCAGCGACGACGCAACTGGTGGCTTCCATATGTCGTCCTTGAATTCGACAAGAACGAAATTCTCATTGATGCGATGGGTGGTGATCTTTCAAGTCCTGTGTGGAACTACCGTGCCGATTTGTGCGTAGCCATTTCCTTGCCAACCACTGGTTTTATGACTGATAATTTGGACAGCGATGTCTCTCGTACTTCCAATATCTCTGTATCGTCGTATCTACGTACTACAGTTGCGGGACATGATGATATGGGCAACGACTTGCTCATGGCACGAGTCGACCTCACCCCCATGCTCGAAGGACACGTAAGTTTCATACAATTTCTTTACCATTTTGTTCTCAGGTCTCGTTTTCAATAGCACGCATCTGATCAGTGGTACAACGCCACAGCCGGTTCTGGGTCTTTCCATCTCAAAATCGATTTCAAGCCTACCCGCAATGAACCCCTCACCATTGATGCGTTTGACCTGCTCAAAGTTATTGGTAAAGGCAGCTTCGGTAAGGTTATGCAAGTCCGTAAAAAGGACACGCAGCGAATTTATGCGCTCAAGACGATCCGCAAAGCGCACATTGCGCAGCGCCCTGGTGAAATCATGCACATACTGGCAGAGCGCACGGTGCTTGCGCTCGTCAATAATCCCTTCATCGTCCCTCTCAAGTTTTCGTTCCAAACTCCTGACAAGTTGTACCTGGTGATGTCATTTGGTACGTCGGGACTTCTTCCGGCTCCGAGACTTCTTGACATCTGTTCAGTGAATGGAGGTGAACTATTCTACCACCTTCAGAGAGAGGGAAAGTTCGATCAGGATCGTAGCCGATTCTACGCTGCCGAGCTCCTATGTGCCCTCGAGCATCTTCACGGTTTTAATGTCGTTTATCGGTAAGCTTTCTCCCACGTTGCCGCCGCAGCACCTGATGAACATTCATCAGCGACCTTAAACCAGAAAATATTCTTCTCGATTACACAGGCCATATCGCCTTATGCGACTTCGGTAAGTCTTTTCACCGGTTTCCAACAGCGTCTTCTGATCTTCATCAGGACTCTGTAAGCTAAACATGTCAGAAACTGAGAAGACCAACAGTAAGTTTGATACAGCGTCTTCTGATCTTCATCAGGACTCTGTAAGCTAAACATGTCAGAAACTGAGAAGACCAACAGTAAGTTTGATCAATCATCTCTGTCGCATAGCCTGATCACGGGCCCCACAGCCTTCTGCGGCACTCCAGAGTACATCGCGCCTGAGCTATTAGAGAGCCAAGGATACACCAAGACTGTCGATTGGTGGACGCTCGGTGTGCTGCTGTATGAGATGATGGTTCGTACATCTAACAACGGGAAATCCCGCACACATCTTGATGTTTTACCTTTGCCGATTAGACCGGTCTTCCGCCCTTCTATGATGAGAACGTAAACGTGATGTATCAGCGAATCCTGACAGACCCGCTGAACTTCCCTCTGGATATGCCTTCCGAGGCACGAAGTGTGATGACGGGCTTGTTGCAGAGGGATCCGGCAAGGCGTCTTGGGGCCAACGGAGGGGAGGAAATCAAGAGACATCCTTTCTTTGCGAAGTACATTGACTGGAACAGGTATACTCTTCGCGGCCTCTCGGTCCACGCTGTCTTTCTAATGCTATTCCCAGACTTCTCGCCAAAAAGAACCAACCACCGTTCAAGCCTAGCGTTGTACGTGTTTCTCTGGCTTCTCCCCTGCATTGAATATGATATTCACCATCGATTTCCTTTTAGGAATCGGTGTTGGACGTCGCCAACTTTGACCCTGACTTTACTAATGAAGAGGCACAAGACTCGGTTGTCACAGATTCAGCACTCTCCGAGACAGTACAAGACCAGTTCAGGGGATTCACCTACAACCCCGCAAACGAGCACCTCAGTGAGAGTGTCAGCTATCCAAGCGCCATGTGAATGATGCTTGCACCAATGTATATTTATTGTGGTTCTCTGGATGAACCACCCCACCTCCTATCTACGTATCGTCGGCTATCTATTCATCGTAAGCATTCTCTTTCTCTTCATGCCTGTCTTCGTTCCGTCTGCTTGTTTCTTCGTTCTATTGGTTCCTGAATGTAAATAATATTTAAATGGCAGCTTTGCCTTTGATTTGTTGCATTCTCTGTATCTTATTCTAGCATTGTTCCTGAATGTAAATAATATTTAAATGGCAGCTTTGCCTTTGATTTGTTGCATTCTCTGTATCTTATTCTAGCATTCGTTGATATTTGCAACCTTGGGTTGCATTCATTTCATTCTGTCTCTCTGACATACTGGTGTAACTTAGGGTACCGATGATTTCTATCTCATTTATTAACAACAAAAATAGTCAACAAATACAAGGGTTTAACTGTATAGTGTGAATCTGAAAATAGAACGAATACTGGATGAGTACTATCGCGTAAATGTCCTCTAGGGCACCGCGGCCCCTGAGAACTGATTGAAATCTCTCCCTACATCATTTTCCGAAACCGCAAGGAATTCCCGTCTCGCACATCATTAACATCACGGTTGCGACCAAGTTCGGGGCGATATCTTGAGAGGGGGACCTTAAAGATGTGTTTGTATCCACGCTTGTACTGGGTGATTGCGTATCGAAAAATTATGAGAGACGTTACAAAACCTTGGACTATATCAGCTCGGCATCAGCGGTGCGACGAGTATACTAACAAAATACGAATTCGACCCAAACAAGGCCCTTCAGAGCCTGGACATCTCTACACCAAACTCTCTCGTCAGCAAAATCTTGAGTAGTAGAATTATGAGAATGAGATATTGCATGCGGCGATAATTAAGAACTGACCGTCCGGGATAGTGTCACAATGGAGAGGGATTTGCTGCCAGCGTGAGGTGGAAAAAGAGTTGAATGCTATGGGATTGAATAATTTGACGTTTGGGGGGATCACAACAATCGAGACACACTCACCTAACCAGAATATACTCAGCACTCCCAGCAATCCAGCTTCAAATTGCGCGCGCCCAGTATACGAGTCTGTAATAGCAAAATCAAGTGTGATCCTAACGGACGGGGTTAAGACATGTAGTAATAAATTGCCAGATATACACGTACATAACGGATAAAAGGACGAACGTTGCAATAGAAAGGCCAAAGGGGAAGAGGTCTGCCACAACTATATTGAAACTTGAGCAAACTTCAGGATGAGTTACCGGTGTAACTTACAAAAGAAGTCCTGAAAATGATTCACGCGAGCCGCTAAAGCCAGTACAACGATGTTGACAAGGAATAGTACCACTGGAAAGGCGCGTACTCAGTCAAGGGACCACAAATAGTGCCTCAACGACTGTGTTACCATTTGCAACAGTTTTGAACTTGCCAACAGTCGAGAAAGCCATAGAAAACAGCCTTAAAGAGTGTATGCGTTGCTAGAAATATCGAATCTGAGGACCAGCCCAAAAGTGAAGAATGAAGAGAGGAAACAGGAAAGTTCGTAACTGATAGCATCGTCAAGACGACAAACATCTCGATCTAACGATAAAATCAGACCTTCTAAACATGCATAGGTTTGATTATTATATGAAAGTTACAAAAATACCGAGTCGATAAAAAAGCTTAAGATGTTTGTCCCAAAACTACGAGCGCGACCTACGTCACCTACAGGTAATCCATCGTGCTCAACTCTGAAGGAACTTGACGGCCCTACCGACTGTGACTCCCCCAAAGCTCAAAACGAGTAAAGGAGGCAGGCAGAAAAGAGCCGGATTGATCTTCCACGAGCGTAACAGACCCCTAGTATGTGTTTCCACGAGGGCTACTGGGGGCCTTGACTGGCTCATGGTGTGAATAGAGTGAAAATCAGGAAGAGTGGTGGAACCGAAGCCTGAGGTGCTATTCTTCAAAGGCATGGAACGCTGATGATGATGACCTATACACGTAGAACAATGTGCTCCATTAATACACAAGAACGGCGAGAACGAAACATTCCCCCAAGCTTGAAAAAAGTAGTTAAAGACCTGCTGACTAATCAGTTCCCACGGGACATTGGCACGGTGAATATCGGTGGCTTGTGATTGGGCAGCGGGCAGCGCGGAGAAGTCCTCCGAATCCGTAACCTCTTTCTTCATTGCAAAATGGCTGCTGCCCTCATCGCCCGCTCGACGCTCCAAAGGGCCCTCGTTCAACGTTCGCTAGCTCGCTCAGCAGCGATTAAAGGCTAGTATATATATATTATCCATTTCAAGGGTCCTGATAGAAGAATTGCACAACAGTTAGACATTCGACGAGCGATGCAGCGTACGTTCCGGGCGGCCGTGAGTGTCCATCGAATTCGAATTGGAACCAACTGATTGTTAATTGTCACTGTAGCGGTGTACAAGGGCACCGTGAACGACCCGACAACATTCCCTCCACCCTCGCGTGCGCACGGGTCCTACCATTGGGCCTTTGAACGCCTCCTTTCTGCCAGCTTGGTACCTCTGACAGTTGCTGCGTACGTGACGACCGGTTCCAACTACCCAGTCATCGACGGTCTCCTTGGTGTATCGCTTGTAATTCATAGTCATATCGGGGTGCGTCTTCTGATCGCCTATTCTATCCATATTATTGAAGAAACGGCGTCTAGTTCGACGCATGCTTGGTTGACTACGTGCACAAGCGCAAGTTCCCTGTGATTGGCCCCATGGCTACATGGACTCTCCGCGCTGTTACTGTTGGTGTGTTAGTTGGGGTTTACCAATTCAACACAAATGATATTGGTAGGTTGAACATAGTTCATGACATTCATATACTAAACCATTCTCTACATAGGCCTCACAGAGCTTATTGCAAAAGTTTGGGCTGCTTAATCGGCATGCCACAGTGATGTTTTAGAAAGACTCGACATGATATCAATTTTTTGTCTAAGGATCTGTATCCGTGAAGTTTCTTCCTGAGTCGGTGGCAGCTCCTTCATTTGGGGCTTTCATAAGAACTTTTAAAAGAAAGGCAGGAGTCAAGTCGAAGATTAGACAGGTTAAATAAAGCAGAACAACCTTCTAATTTAAGCTTCGTATGTTCGACGCAATCTCCTGATGGTGGTTCACTATTAGTCCATAAAACGCTTGCATTCTTTCGTCCAAAATAGCTGAATGAATAAAAGCAAAAACATTGCATTAAGGGGGAATCGAACCCCCGGCGGGTCGAGCTCAATGCTCAATGGCAACGACCCAGGTTACCACTACCCCATTAATGCTCGGTAAGGTTCTCCACGTCATGATATATGAGCCGACTCGTCCGTACAGTCGTCAGTACCCATACGTAATAGGGCCTTATTTGCATGTACGACTTTCAATAATACGTGTTATCTAAGGCATCCTTAGGTGTTGGCGTGTTGGCGAATTTTCCTGCCTGACAATCCCTGTACTAGCACCTGAGTTGTTATGCTTGTTTGCGATCATTCTTCGTCCTTTCTGCCTCCCTCGTGACTCGCACTCGTCTTCCTCGACCAGCCCAAATGCTTCTTCCATCCCAAATCCTATTACCCCACTCTGCCTCTCCGTTTTCGTTTCATCATTGTCTAAGGACGGCTTGTTCGGTTGCGTGCGCAGGGCACCCGTTTTTGTGAACGCTCTTAATTTTTTCGAGGAAACTTGTCATCGCCTTTAAGCCCTCTCTGGACCTCACAGCGCTACTTTCTCGTCAGTTTCTCTAAGGATCGCTATGAACCGTTCCTAGCGTCTGCACTCTCCTACTATGTGTTTTTTCGTTTGGGAGGCACGGACACCCTATTGCTTCATCAAGTATGAAGCGCACAGTACTCACCTGTGAACGCGTGTTTGTTCTGTATTGTATGAGTCTGCTGAAGCCTTCCTGCGGCGTCGTCCATACGTGTTCTCTGGGTTTCCTCCAAGCCGGTGGGAACTTTTTGGTCTTGGCGGATCCTCCTGATCTATTCTCGTCTCCACTTTTCCATCATCTTTTCTTTGATTTGCCTCTTGGCATGATGGGTTCGAAGGGAGTGACAGGAAGATTCCTAAAGAGTAATGTGAGATAATAGATAAATGAAGAGAAGTGCACTTATACCAGTATATTTTTCAGCAGCTATTGTAATCAGAGCAAATCTGTGTAATTTGTTTCTTGAATTCAACCGATGCTACTTGGTTCGCTTCGTATATTATGACCGGAGTGTGAAGGTGCGGGCCTGCATAGCATGGTCTCTTACTTGACCCTTCGTCCCGCGCAACAGGGCCATCATAGTATTCATCTGTGAGATTCGATGTCTATAGCTATCCGCAGTCGAAAACCACGTCGTATCACATTTATGAGATCTTTTTATCGTGAAAGTGAAGGATGCAAGGATGGGGAGAGGTCGTACATTTCCACACCTTGATCGAGAACAGACTATCACGGACAATCTCAGTAGCAAAGCTTTTGTTCGAACATTTGAGTGACGTGAAATTTATGAGATGATTGGGAATAAAGGTATTTTCAATATATTCAGTGTGCTAGGGGACCATGACCCTCCAGATCATTGCCAGTTCAAAAGACACCATACATGGCTTACAGCGAGTTCAGGGAGTAGCAGATGTTGGAAGAATTCACTCTGTGAAAGGATTGTTTGGTTGTTTGTGATCGGTTAACCGACATCCGTTCGAGCCTGGTTTGTGTTACGACAACGACGACGAAGGCCAACTCTCGACCAGTAAACGCTTCAGCTCTCCATCCAGAGCTAGCTTTCCTCGAGATTTGGTCTAAATTTATCCTCACGTCTTCAGAGCGCGTCTTTTCTTTCCTCATCCTCTTTTCTACCTCGGCTTCCATTCATTTTCAATACCATCGCACCTCGTATACCCTTGCACGGCATACTAGCGAAACTTGGTGCCATATTTTAGTATCGCGTCTCATCTCGAAAGACCGTGATCTATTCAATCCATCATGTCGAACGCTGCATCCCCGTCAACATCGACAATAGCACCCCCAAGTGCCGGTCCTAACGGGCTGAATTCTCATCCATCCCAGGAAAATAATGAGGACAGGAATAGGTAAACTTATCTACTGTTTAACGCGCACCTTTCATCTTTCTGATTTGTCGTCAAATACACAGTGTCGTAATCAAGGTTGGAATGGTGGGCGACTCACAGATAGGCAAGACGAGTCTGATGGTCAAGTACGTGGAGGGTAGTTTTGATGAGGATTATATCCAGACGCTGGGTCAGTTGCTATGCTTCTTCCCGACCGCCTTTGTCCTTTTGACTCCGTCATATAGGCGTCAACTTCATGGAGAAGACAATCACTGTACGGAGAACAACTATCACCTTCTCGATATGGGACCTTGGTGGTCAACGGGAGTTCGTAAATATGTTACCCTTAGTCTGTAACGATGCCGTCGCCATCCTGTTCATGTTCGATCTGTCGCGGAAGTCAACTCTGAACTCAGTAAAGGAGTGGTATCGGCAGGCAAGAGGATTCAATAAAGTACGTGTCAATCAAACTTTTCCTACCTTGCTCCGAGCCATTGAGTGTCATTCCATCTTCGAATCTACCAGACGGCTATTCCATTCCTGATCGGCACCAAATTCGACACTTTCGCGACATTTCCACGAGACGAGCAGGAAGAAATTACCAAGCAGGTGCGTTTTCTTCAGCCTCCCTTTAAAAGTCTCATAAAAACATGGATCATACCAGGCCAAACGGTTTGCTCGCGCCATGCACGCGTCACTGATATTCTGTTCTACATCAGCGTCAATAAATGTACAAAAGATTTTCAAGATCGTCTTGGCCAAAGCATTCGATTTGAAGTGCGTTATACCTGAAATCGAAGGGGTGGGCGAACCAATATTGATTTACGTGGATGTGTAATGTGTAAGAGGGAGGAATACATGTGGTCGGAATGACGAGATAGTCAGAGGGCGGGATTAAGAAAATACCAGGTAAGCCAGAGGCCATTGATAGGGTCGCTTGTGGCTGATAAAGAGTGTGCTAGCTGTATCCATATTTTGCCGTAGTCGGTGGCTCTTACTGATCGAACAGTTTCTGATCACCCGGATGTGGTCTTCAGCAGGAGGTTCACTCAACTCCTTGCTGCGACGTACCTTCCTACGGTTATATAGTACAGTCATTCTACTTACCCTCCTTTGATCATTACACTCCTTTTATGGACAACGTATATATTCCATCCTCCTCTTTTTTTTTACCCACAGCTCCGTTTTCGTTGTTTTGCTGCATTCCTTATATGTTCATTTCCTCGTCTGCCTATCATTGCCATACATAATCATAAATTGTCTCAGTTCACATCTCATGAATTGAAAGACATTGTCACTGCTCGCCCATTTTAGATCAATTGCTTTCTGACCGGATATTACTAGAGGTCACCTTTTTTCTGTGCTTGTAAGCTTGTGGAGCAATTCTTTTCGTGATGTTATGACTAAACCTCCGTCAAATTTAGTATACATTTATAGCATGTGGAATGGGAATTCCTACTTGCAAATCCTTCCAGTGCTTGATCATCACAACCTTGATTTACTTAGCTTAAGAACAGAAAAAAGAAAAAAGGGTTAAAATACTCCTATGACAAGTATAACACTAGAATACTGCTTTATTCTCAAAATATGAACTTCTGACCTTTCAACTAACAGAGTGAAACATATAGATCTTAATCTTGAACATAGGCCTTTGAATGGAGTTATAGCTCAAAAGATCATACAATCTGAATAGCAACATAGAGTTGATTTGAAGAACTTTGATGATTTTAATTCTCAAAATGATTTATTGTATTCAAGTGAAAAGTACCAACTGTACTATATAACACAGTTTCAGATTGTCTAGCCTAACTGTAAAAAAAGCACTTAACATCTGCAAAACTCCTTCTACAGAGCCAGCAAGTGCTGGTGACAAGTGGAAGTCAAGTAAGTGTAGAAGTAGGCAAGAGACAGGCAAGAGACCAGCAAGACTAACTGAGAGGTTGACTGTCATTAGAAATCTTACAGTTGGTTCACTAAATAGGCCAGAAGAACACTGCTATTGTTCAGCCTGGAAATATTCTATCCACAGGCCTTTATATACTACATATGGCTGCACTGTTACTAATACTATCTAACTAACCGGGCTCCAGTGATGATGCCAATTGGTATTGGATATGCTAGGTGCTATATTATGAAGTGCTGCCCTCAGAGAGAACAGCTGTTATCAATTAACCGCTAGACTCCAAACTCGTACAACCTGATCTGGTATCTGAGTCCGAGTCGGAACGAATCACGATGTAGCTAGGGCCTAAAAAAATCGGTTGTCTTGGCTTCGTTTTTATTGAAGTAACAGTATTCTCTATATCATCGGACTTTAAGCTTTAACCATGGATTCCTGCTGTCAGGGAACACGCAATTATTGGAGTCACTTGAAAGAAAAATTCCCAGAAATCCCGAAGAATTACGGTGATTGCCAAGCTCTGTTCAATCGACTCGGCAACTAGTGGAACGCCACGTGAGGGGGCCAAAATCAATCTTTGTCTCCAACTTCTCATTAGAATGGAAGTACAGCTGTACTCCTTGGTGTCAGGTGCCGGAAATTTGACGGTTCCGCGTGGGTCGAACGCTGTAACCATATTGCCGCCAGTCTGCCCGACGAGTGAATTGTATTCTCCTACTTAGACCGGCCAGCACGCGTTCTCCTCTGACTGTGTATAAAAATGGACTTCCAGCTGATCACTCGAACCGAGGTATTATGATTATTGATCCAATTATAACTCAGCTCGATGTTAACTGTACTTTTGGATCCCGTTACCGTTGACTATGTTATGGGTTGTCCAGAGACTTGTGCATGACTAATTGACTCGATGCTCCCTTGGTATAAGAGTGTCCATACTATGCTGTTATTGTCTCTGGATCTTGATTGACCTCTCTTCCATATTTTGATGACTAGGTGTTCCTATCTATTCTCTTCGGGTCGTTGATCCTGCCTTGTCTCGTGCTAATAGACAGGAAATATCCATATATGACATACTCTTACCTTCTTCTCAAGGTATAAATATACATCCCAAGCTTCGAACATGCCCTAACCAACCCTTGCCAGTCTTCATCAGTCGTTCAGAAGTCATGGCTGACTCTCAATACTTTTTCAAACGAGTGCTGCTTCTTGGGCTTGTGGCTTTATTGGTGGCCGTCAGTGTCGATGCCACGCAGGTTATGCATCGCCCGTCTACCTACAAGACCCCTGCGAAGACTTTACAGACTGAGAAGAGTCCCAAGACGGAAATCATCACAAAACGTGCTTCTGAGAAAACATCTTTTGCTTATTTCACAAACTGGGGAATTTATGGCGCTAACTTCCGTTTGTCCTAATGCCTGGGCCCTTCCAGAAATCGGTTCTTACTTCACCATTTCAGAGCCAACTGATATTGTCTCTTCCTCCTTGACTCGTTCGTTCATTCCATTTAACCCATCCGTCGTGTCACTCTGACGGCGATCTGTAGATATCTTGTACGCCTTTGCGGATGTCAATCCTACAACAGGAGCTATCAGACTCACTGATTCTTATGCCGATGAACAGGCGAGACTTAAAATTTCTACTTTGTATCCTTCTAATATATCTACAGAAACACTTCCCAGGTGACTCGTGGAGTGAGCCCGGGAATAATGTTTATGGCTGCATAAAGCAACTCTATCTCCTGAAACTCAAGCAAAGGAACCTGAAGATTCTGCTCTCGATTGGTGGATGGACATACTCACAGTCCGGTGAGCACACTTAACTCTTGAGTTACCCTTCGAAGGTTGACGCTTTTCAAAGGGCACTTTAACTTTGTAACAAGCACATCCGCACGTTCCACATTTGTCACTAGCGCCGTCCAAATCATCGAAGATTATGGTTTTGATGGAATGTACGTGGTTCAGCATATAAAAAACTGTCCACTGACACGTTACAAGCGACATTGACTTTGAGTACCCCTCAAACCATGCCCAAGGACAAGGGTTCGCCGACCTTCTAACTGCCCTTCGCACAGCCTTTACGGCTCTTGCTGCTAGAAAAGGCGACAAAGTTCCTTATCAACTGACTGCCGCTGTGGCTGCTGGTCAGGACAATTATCAACATCTCAAAGTCCCCCAGATGGATGCAGCTCTTGACTACTGGAACTTGATGGTATATCCTGAGGTCTCCGCATACTTATATTTCCGCTCATTGCTAGTCTCCATCTAGGCATATGATTATGCTGGCTCTTGGCTGAGTTTTGCCGACAATCAAGCCAATTTGTATGGTGGAGCCCAGACTGGTATCAGTACCGACAGGGCTGTCATGTGGTACGAATCCCAAGGTGCAACTTCCTCGAAGATCAACATTGGTAGGTCGTAAGTTTCATGACAAGGTCTTGTTCTCACTAAATCAACTAGGAATACCTCTCTATGGACGTGCCTTTGAGAACACTGCTGGCCTCGGTCAACCATACAGCGGCGTAAGTGACTCCTTGTCTACACTCAATGGCTCAATGACAGCTTACATCTTTGGAAGATCGGGCCAGGAACCATTGAGCCTGGCATCTACTCCTACAAATTTCTCCCTTGTAAGTCTCCGTACCGGCCTTCCTTCTTGTTTTTGACACGGTATCTCAGTGGCCGGTGCAACGGTATATGAGAATACAATTGATGTATCGAGCTATTCCTATGATGCTGGCAAACGAGAACTTGTGAGCTATGACACGCCCAACATCGTCAAACTCAAAGCACAATACATCAATTCAAAAAATCTTGCGGGTTCTATGTTCTGGGAGGTGAGCATTGGAGGTCTGTTTTATTCTGGAACGCCGCTCACTTGGACCGGATAGCTCTCTACCGACAGGGTTGGATCTCTTTCTCTTGTCGGTACCAGCGCCGATGTCTTGGGATCTCTTGATACAACTCAGAACCACATCAGGTAACTGTTTTTCATACGGGTACGCGTTTCGTGCTATTCAGCAATCACATATAGTTACCCTAATAGTAAATGGGATAACCTCCGTAACAACTTTCCTGGTTCAACTACTACGACTACGACTACCGCTACCCCAACTACAACTCCCGGTCATGGTCCCTGTTCCACGGTAGCTGCGTGGAGCCCAACGGTGAGCTTTTTTCATTTTACGCTTCTTTTTGGTACCGAAGTCTTAACTAATACCTTGGCCTCCAGACGACTTATCTTGGAGGTGATAAAGCCACTTACTGTATGTATTAAATTGTTCTACAATTCCAGGCTCGTTAATCCCCCTCTAGCTAGCCATTTATGGACTGCTAAATGGTTTGTGCTTCTACGTGAAAAGTATGAAATACTGATGAATTCGTTTCTCAGGTGGACTCTGGGCGAGACTCCTGGCATTGGTGAGTGTCTGTATCAGAGCTGTTGTTTGTCTCGTTAACACTCTCTAAGCTGATGTTTGGACCGACTCTGGCGCATGCTTCTCTGTTGCTTATCGATTGGAGCATTACGACACTAACCAATGGGAAGTTCATGTGTAAACTATCGCATGTTGCGATTTTGTTGATTGAGAATACTAATACCCTGTACTTATTATTCCTTACATATGATAGCGATCAGTTCAGATGGATCGAATACCCTTTGAATAGTTATGATCCGGTGAAAAAAATATTTATCACAAATAGAGAGGACTCGCAGAAGATGACAGAATTGGGCCCGTTCAAGCATTTCCGAGGCCTTTTCGAACTTCTGCTTGAGCTGTTCGTTTCCAATAACTTTTGCTTCCTGAGCCACCTGTTTCGAGAGTTCACCAGGACGTCGAAAAACGCGAATGAGAGAACCCTCAAATTGATCAGTGACCGCTATGGTGTCATTGTCATTAGCTTAGGATATAATTATCGTCAATTTTTCAAAACCTTGCAAATTTCAGAAACCGAGGCGCAATATATTGGCCCGAAAAAAAGGTCAGTTGTTTTGGCCGTTTCTATCGAAGCTCTATCGTTCCGGGACGTGCAGTAATGTCGGAAGAAATGCTGATGGCAGGGTCAGACGGAATCAGCCCTGATCACGTTCCTTTAGACAGACCAATTCTTAAGATCTCAGGCCTTATCAGACAAGCGTTGGCGCAATAAGAGATCAGGCGTCCGTGTATTATGCCTGATTTATATGCGCTCCTGCCAAATCAGGCCTGATGACAGCCTGATTTGACCTAATCCGGTTTTGAACACCCAGAATTTTTCCGACATACTCTCGGTATTCTCGGACTTAAATCATGGACTCAAGCTGTCAGTAAACACCAAGAAGTTGAACGAGGGCCATCAATATTTGTCTCCGACTTCTCAAATACAGGCTGTTTTCCTTGTTCTAATGGTGTCAGGTGTCAGGAATCGACGGCTCCGCGTGGTCGAGCGCGGTAACTTTATTGCTTTGTGAAACCAGTCTGCCCGATGAGTGATATCGATCCTGTATTCTCCCGCTGGACCTACCTGTTCTCCTCTGCCTGTTTATGGTCAAAATTATGTTTTTTGTTCCTTCTGTAGGACTTACAGCTGACCGTGTTGTGATCATTGCTGCCATTTACGACTAGGCTCGATGTTAACTGTACTTTTGGATTCGTTGCCGTTGACTGTGTTATCGGGCTGTCCAGAGACTTGCATGGCTCATCAATTGGTTGCTCCCTTCATATAAGAGTGTCCATATGCTGCGATTGTCTCTTGATTGACTTATCTTCCATATTTCAATGACTAGAGTTTGGCGATCCCCATTTGTTCTATCCGTATGTTGCGTTGTCTCGTGCTAACGGCTGGAAAATGTTTATGCATGACATACTTTTGCCTTCTTCCCAAGGTATAAATATGCATACATGCTTCGAGGTTGACCCTCCTCAACACTTGCCAGTCTTCACCAATCGTTCATGGCCGACTCTCAATACTTTTTCAAACGAGTGCTGCTTCTTGGGCTTGTGGCTTTGTTGGTGGCCGTCAGTGTCGATGCGACGCAGATTATGCATCGCCCGTCTACCTACAAGACCCCTGCGAAGACTGTACAGACTGAGAAGAATCCCAAGACGAAAATCATCACAAAACGTGCTTCTGAGAAAACATCTTTTGCTTATTTCACAAACTGGGGAATTTATGGCGCTAATTTCCGTTTGTCCTAATGCCTGGGTCCTTCCAGAAATCGGTTCTTACTTCACCATTTCAGAGCCAACCGATATTGTCTCTTCTACCTTGACTCGTTCGTTCATTCCATCCAACCCATCCGTTGTGTCTGACGGCGATCTGTAGATATCTTGTATGCCTTTGCGGATGTCAATCCTACAACAGGAGCTATTAGCCTCACTGATTCTTATGCCGATGAACAGGCGAGACTTAAAATCTCTACTGTATATCCTTTCTGATGTATAATCTACAGAAACACTTCCCAGGTGACTCGTGGAGTGAGACCGGGAACAATCTTTATGGCTGCCTAAAGCAACTCTATCTCCTGAAACTCAAGCAAAGGAACCTAAAGGTTCTGCTCTCGATTGGTGGATGGACATACTCGCAGTCCGGTGAGCACACTTGACTCTTGATTTGCACTTAAAGGTTGACGCTTTTCAAAGGGCACTTTAACTTTGTAACAAACGCATCCGCTCGTTCTACATTTGTCACTAGCGCCGTCCAATTCATCGAAGATTATGGTTTTGATGGAATGTACGTGATAGTTCATGTATAACACAGATATACTGTCCGTTGACTCACTACAAGCGATATTGACTTCGAGTACCCTTCAAGCGATGAACAAGGACAAGGTTTCGCTGACCTTTTTACTGCACTTCGCACGGCCTTTACCGCTCTCGCTACTAAAAAAGGCGACAAAGTTCCTTATCAACTGACTGCCGCTGTGGCTGCTGGTCCGGACAATTATCAATATCTCGAGGTCTCTCAGATGAACGCCGCTCTCGACTACTGGAACTTGATGGTATATCCTAAGGTCTCCGCAAGTACTTATATTTCCGCTCATTGCTAGTCTCCATCTAGGCATATGATTATGCTGGCTCCTGGCTCAATTTTTCCGACAATCAAGCCAATTTGTATGGAGGAGCGCGAACTGGTTTCAATACCGACAATGCTGTCAAGTGGTACCTATCGGAAGGTGCAACTTCCTCGAAGATCAACCTTGGTCAGTTAAAAATTTCATGACAAGTTCTCATTCTCACTTCAATCAATCAGGAATGCCTCTGTACGGACGTGCCTTCGAGAATACTGCTGGCCTCGGTCAATCATACAGCGGGGTAAGCGACTCTTTCTTGACGCTTAATCGTAGCTCACCTCTTTGTAAGATTGGGCCGGGAACCATCGAGGCTGGCGTTTACTCCTACAAAGTCCTTCCTTGTGAGTCTCGGGACCGGTGTTCCTTCCACTTGTTTTGACACAGTTAAAAAATCTATAGTGGCCGGTGCCACGGTATATGAGAATACAACTGATGTATCAAGCTATTCCTATGACGCTGCCAAACAAGAGCTTGTGAGCTATGACACGCCCAACATCGTCAAACTCAAAGCACAATACATCAATTCAAAGGACCTTGCGGGTTCCATGTTCTGGGAGGTGAGCATTTGTGATCTGTTTTATTCTGGAACGCCGCTCACTTGTACCGGATAGCTCTCTACCGACAAGGTTGGATCTCTTTCTCTTGTCGGTACTAGCGTCGGTGTTCTGGGATCTCTTGATACAACTCAGAACCATATCAGGTAACTGTTTTTCATACGGGTACGCGTTTCGTGCTATTCATCAATCACATGTAGTTACCCTGATAGTAAATGGGATAACCTCCGTAACAACTTTGCTGGTTCGACTACTACGACCACCGCTACGTCAACTACGACCGCCACTACGCAAACTACGACCGCCACTACGCAAACTACGACCGCCACTACGCAAACTACGACCGCCACTACGCCAACTACGACCGCCTCTACGCCAACTACGACTCCCGGCAATGGTACCTGTGCCACGGTAGCTGCCTGGAGCCCAAAGGTGAGCTTTCTTTTATTGTAACATCTTCTTTAAGTTTCTAAGTCTCAACTAATACCTTGACCTCCAGACGACTTATCTTGGAGGTGATAAAGCCACTTACTGTATGTATTGAATTGTTCTACAATTCCAGGCTCGTTAATCCCTCTCCAGCTAGCCACCTCTGGACTGCTCAATGGTTCGTGCTTCTACCTGAAAAGTATGAAATGCTGATGAATTCGTTTCTCAGGTGGACTCTGGGCGAGACCCCTGGTATCGGTGAGTGTCTGGACTACAGCCGTTGTTTGTATCGTTAACACTTCCTTAGCTGATGTTTGGACCGACTCTGGCGCGTGCTAGTCTGCTGCTCATGAATTGGCGCATTCAGGCATTGACAAAGGGGAAGTGTGTGTGTAAGCCATCGCCTGTTGCAATTCAGTTGACTGAGAATACCAATACCCTGTACTTATTATTCCTTACATATGATAGCGATCAGATGAAATGGATCGAATACCCTTGGAATAGTTATGATCCCGTGAAAAAATATTTATCTATAAATACAGAGAGGAGCAGAAGATGACAGAATTGGGCCGTTCAAGCATTTCCGAGGCCTTTTCAAACTTCTGCTTGAGCTCTTCGTTTCCAATAACTTTTGCTGCCTGAGCCATCTGTTTCAAGAGTTCACCGAGACGTCGGAAAACTCGAATGAGAGAACCCTCAAATTGATCAGTGAGCTATGGTGCCATTGTCATTAGCTTGAGATAGAATCATCGTCAATTTCTCCATACCTTGCAAATTTCGGAAAACGAGGCACCGCGACACCACTGAACGACCGAATCCATGAGTTCAACCTTGAAGGAGCTGACGTATTCATCTTCATCAATGGGAAGTTTCGACTCCTTTGACACTTTGGCAATGCGTCTGGCATTCTCTTGCATCACCCGGAGAGGAGCTGCAAGTTCTTCTTTTAGTTTGGTGACTTGCTCGCTCTGTCATGTAAGTCTAAATCATTTGAGAAATACATCGTTATCAGAGAACATACCTTCTCAGCGAAGACAAAACAACTTAGAAGAGCTGCACACTGCTCAGGAGAAAGTTGATTGAACACGCCATTGAAGATGAGCTCCGTCAGGAGCAGCTCATCCCCTGAGCTAATTTCGCATGCCACCCTACCCTTGATGTCGACAATGTCCGAAGAAGTCGTAAACGCCAACCTCCGGAGTACACGTTTTCGACACTTGAGCTCTTCTAACTGTAAAACATCATGTGTTGCTCGAATACGCTTTTTAAGCCCTCGTATCCGCTCGTTCTTCTCCTTTTTCTTCGAGTAGAGCGTATATAGCTCTGGTAGACGTGGGTCTTTATGGAGCGGGCTTGAAAACATCTTCTTCTCCATACTGTCAATTTTCTAACGGTATTGTCCCAATTCGTCAACAATATCAGAGAAAAAGAATGCCCGAATAACGAACCCCAACAAGCTCCTTGAACTTATCATCCTTGATTCCCATATTTTGTATCGGGTCGAGCAGAGCAATGCCATCTGGAAATCGTCGTTGCACCTCCAAAATACTTTTCCAAGCAGTTTCCCTGGCAGTATCTGGCCGCAGATCTTTAGGCAGGAAGATGCGAATGTGGCTGATGCCCTCAATGGTAGAAAGTAGTACTGGGACGACGAGTGGAACGCCCTTCTGTCCGGTAGGACATGGTTGAACGCCTCCTGGAGTGGCTGTGATATTGTCACGATTTTTGGAGACGACACCTCCAACAGCGCAATTGAGAAGAACATCAATGATGTACTGCTCATGTGGTGGAAATTCTTCTGGCTTGGGCATAGGTCGGTTCTGAATGAAGTCAGATCAACCTCGTCTTCCCAAAAGGCAGTGAACGTACTTTGGGTGGTAACCGCTTTTGGTAGTTGATGATGACGCCCCAACCAAAATCGAGTTTTTGGTACTTGACTTTGACGAGACGACCAGGTTGCAAGAATGGTAATGAATACGTGGGATGGGTTATAACTTCTCTGAAATCAGCCGCCATCTGGTCCAGTTGTTGCCGGTAATCGTAATACTCTCCAACTAGTTTTTCATCCGGTATCATAGTCGTACTTTGTGCCTCTTCCTCCTGCTTCAACTCTGGAAGAGTTTCAAATGAGCGTCATACCAATTAACAAACGCGTCAAAGCAGTACACACCTTCTTCCAACTTAGGAATTCCAGCACTACTCTGAAATTGGTAGAAACATCTCTCTAACATGTACTCTGGACTGATCCCCTCAACCTTCATCAAATTCATGATCATGTTGTAACCCAGATGGAACGCAGAGTCCAGCCTATCAGCTTCTCCCTTTACCATCATCTTCGCTGCTGCAGGTTCCAGCTTCTCATCACACATCATGATAACCACACCTCGGTCGTCCAAACCACGCCGCCCCGCGCGCCCAGACATTTGGATGTACTCGCCAGATGACAGATTACGGAACTCGTGCCCGTCGTATTTACGCGTCGTCGTAAACACTACGGTTTTTGCGGGCATATTAAGACCAATGGAGAACGTCTCTGTAGCAAAAAGGACCTTTATAAGACCTTCCTGGAAAAGAATCTCAATTACTTCTTTGAGAATAGGGAGCAGGCCACCATGATGTATGCCGACGCCACGGCGAAGTAAAGGAAGAAGATTAGCGATTTGAGGGAGATTACGGTCATCGGTGGAGAGATTCTCTATTGCATTGTTAAAGATGTTCGACACCAGCTCCTGCTCGTCAGACGAGGTAAACTCGAACTTGGCAAGGGTCAATGCTAGTCCTTCGCACTCGCGCTTGCTGAAGGCGAAAACAATAACAGGATTGTAATGGTTTTTCATAATCATGTGGATGATCTTCGCAATATCAGATGAGCCTAATTGTGGGCTTATTAGCTTCAGTTACCCAAGTGAGAAAGATGAATCACCCTTCTTGTCACCACCTTTCTTCGTCTTTCCCTTCCTCCCTTTGCCTGCCCTCGGATCTGCCGGATCATCACCCGTATTATCTTGCAGCTTGCCCATGGCTTTGCTGAAACTATCCTCCCGAAACTCGCCCTTCTCATTCACCACAAGATAGATACCATCATCGCCAGCAGGGAAGAGATAGTGTTGAAGAGGTGTGGGTCGAAAATCTGTATACACGACGTGGCATGGTTGTTCGTGCGATTTACATATCCATTCCGCAAATTGCATGGCATTAGGGATTGTGGCTGACAAGAACACGTAGCGGACGGTATGTGGAAGCAGGATAATGGTTTCTTCCCATACTACACCTCGTTCCTTATCTCGCATATAGTGAATTTCGTCAAAAATGACCCATGCGACTTCACGCATAATTTCAGAACCGCGGTATAGCATAGATCGCAAGATCTAGTGGAATACAGTCAATGTTCAGCTCATGGTAACTAACGGTATAACGCACCTCAGTTGTCATTACCAGACACGTCGCTGACGGATTTATAGTAACATCTCCAGTCATAAGACCCACATCACCAAATTCTGCTAACATCTCTCGATATTTTTGGTTACTCAGCGCCTATTAAAACGTGTAAATACTTCGTATCTCATCCAAGCATATGTGATAAAGAACCTTGATTGGACTTGTATAGATTACTCTCTGTTTATTATTCAGGCATTGTGCGATGGCATATTCAGCAACAACGGTCTTCCCAGCACTGGTATGTGCAGACACCAAGACACTCTCATTCCTTTGTATTGCATGGACAGAGACTTTTTGAAAAGGGTCTAATTCAAACTTGTATTCACGAGCTGGCTTAGCAGGAGGGACGTGTTTGGATATGGGTATGTAGTTGTAGCCGGGTGGTACAGCGACTTGGTGTCGAACCTGTACGGATGAACTGTCGAGCAACTAAATGTTTCAAGACTCAATGGACATGTACCTGATGCCTGAGCTCGACACGTGAACTCGTGTCGACACTGCCCGTCAATCCTGCGCTTGCAGCAACTTCGCGTTTTGCCTCAGTCTCGAAATCGTCCAAGACAACAGGTTTAGGAGACGATATGCGTGGTTTCTTGGAAGGCCCCGGGTCATTATCTAGATGAGCATCTCCGTTTATCGGTGCTGAGGGTTCGCGCGAGGCAGATTTGACTTTGCGTTTTTGTGATGTGGTAGTAGGTAAAGGTTGGTCAATCTGCATATCCTCTTCATTTTTGATGTCATCCTCAGGAGGAATCTCGTCTAGAAACGAGAAGAGATCGTTAGAGGCCATGGTGTTTTGAGGAAATTTTGGATGCTAGTTCATGTCACGCTCAAACATGTCACGACCAGAGGAAGTGTGACATCATGTTATCTCATCCTTGAAACTCTTCATTGTGATCATGACATGGCCAAGTGCTGGCGTTTGCCATGGACATCTCAGTAGCCTCACTTGATAATAATCACTGATGATTACAGTTCGCTGCCTAAATTCGAACGCCACACAAGGCACTTTGAAGAGCGCAAGAAATCTTCCAAGTAAAATGGCTCTATAACAACAGAATATATAAGGACAACAAGTATGAGCAAAACTTGGTTGATCCTTCTGTCTTGCTGAACCAAAGGCATTGATGCCACCATCATGAAAATAGTTCGACCGTCTCGCCGTCAACGCGTCAACTTTTGAATATGTTCGGAGACATAAGTCCATAAATAGTCAATGATCTCGAGGGAAGATTGGTCCTTGTCGAGGTCGATTTTCTGTTGGACTGAGGACTTGGCATAATGTACTTGAAAAGGTTTAGCTAAAATGAATAACTAAGGGTCAGTACCAGCTCCAACTTGCAGTTGCCAGGATTAACCAGGAATCCCCCAAAAAACCCGGTGCATCACCGTAATGAAACTCTGGGCTGGAACTCATCACTTGTAAATCAGGTTCTTGTCGTGACTTGGTCAATTTAATTCATTCTTTATTGATCCTGGCACTTCTCATGTCTTAGATACCAGAGATCTTCAAATACTATGACTTACATCTCGAAGACTCTAAGTTTACCCGCTTGTGCGACGTTATCGTGTCCGTACACGCTAGCGTCACACCCCGTCTGTTGGTAGCGAGGATCGTGTGGAGGGGAAGGAAATCGGAAGATATATTGACAAGTAGGACTGTAGTTATCTTCTAGCCTTCGGAGGATGACAAACTTCAAGTCCTCATCCACACTAGCTCGAGGTAAGCTATGGCCTACAATGTTGCCAAATAGCGCACTAAGTATTCTTCGAAGATCATTGCGTACTGAACGCCAATCAATTGATCGTATGTAAACTCGGACCACATACCCTTTGATGATTCATTGTTGGTGCAACTGACGAGCCTGCGACAAGATTGAAACCAATTTAGTTATTCAATAGGTAGGTCAAATAGTCGATAAATTCTGGTTGGGGCCGCAAGCTCATATACCTCCAGAAAAGGTGATTATGGTCTTGACTTTATGGAGTAGGACGTGACGTCAGTACACCGGGTGCTTGTACGATAACCATGAGATGATTAGATAGCGTAAATGAAAGCTTCTTAACATAAAGACCAGCGTAGATTGAATGCTAGGCCCCGAGTTTACACTCTCTTTCGTGCCCATGCTGAATGTTTCATGGCTATAGATGATCGCATTTGACAAGAAGCCTAGCCTAGATGCATGGAGGTGACGGAGATGAGCAAAGCGTATCTCTCATGGACACAAAAGAGTGGAACTTCTGAGTTCTGTCAAGAACGTCAGCTTTCATGTCAATGAACAAGAGATGTCTAGGTACGGCATTTTCCGACCTTGTCAGATCTTCCTTGGATTCTTTTGCTCACCAAGCAAACTCAATCTGTATCACGAGAGGACTGGCAATTGCAACCTATCAGTCCATCCATTACTCTTCAACGACGGGCGCAATCTCTGCTTGTGTTTTGGGAAGCGGCCGGACCGGCTGCTGATAAAGCCGGTCATGCGCCCCATTGGACAGACGATCAAATGATCGAATGTGGAGACCTCGAGGAAGGCCACTTGGTGCTCGGCGAAATACAGAAGTCCATGGGAACGCGGTGGTCTGGATGGGTCAAGAACACTGCAAAAGACTCAGACAGCAGAGGAATACGGCGATATCCGAAACAGCAATTGTTTCTGAACGTCACGATTTCTGGAGCCAATCGCCGCAGCCGGATTATTTAAATCTCGATCGTAGAAAATGAGAGTCCCGCCCGCATATATAAAGGCACGGGCCTTTACGGCAGGGCTTTGTCTTCTATCCGACCTACAATCCAAGCCATGCCGTCTGCCCAAGTCCATAACACCAAGGACGGTGCCGTTTACACCACCTCCAACGGTGCACCCGTCGCTGAGCCCTATGCTGCTCAGCGCGCTGGCCCTCTTGGCCCTTTGCTCCTCCAAGGTTTGAGAAAAGGAGGTCGTAATAACCATCCTTGCTTATCTCTCATCTACAGACTTCCATCACATCGATCTCCTCGCTCATTTTGATCGCGAGCGTATTCCTGAGCGTGTCGTAAGTGTTTACCAATGACAGCTCATCATGGTGCATTTCTAATCAATATTTCCTCTTAGGTCCACGCTAAAGGCGCCGGCGCCCATGGTTACTTCGAAGTGACCCACGACCTGAGTGACATCACCTCCCAGCCTCTTCTCCGTCAGGTTGGGAAGAAAGTTCGTGCGACTGTCCGCTTCTCGACTGTCGGAGGCGAGTCTGGATCTGCCGACACCGCTCGCGATCCTCGTGGCTTTGCTATCAAGCTCAGGACCGAAGAGGGTAACTGGGACTGGGTGTTCAACAACACTCCCGTTTTCTTCATTAGAGACCCGGCCAAGTTCCCTCACTTCATCCACACTCAGAAGAGGGACCCCCAGACCCACTTGAAGGACTCTGACATGTTCTGGGTAGGTTGACAATCCTGCGAATTTTGACAAATATGTAATCTTTCGCAGGACTACCTTTCTCAAAACCCAGAATCAATTCATCAGATTATGATTCTGTTCTCCGACCGTGGCACTCCCGACGGCTACCACCAGCAGCACGGCTACTCTGGCCATACCTTCAAGTGGCTCAAGGACGATGGGTCCTTTGTTTACGTTCAAGTCCACCTTCGCGTGGATGGAGGCTTCAAGGTGATTATTATTTCATTGTACCAGGAGTGAGTCTTCAAGTTCTTCAGACCCTCGATAATGCCACCGCGACCAAGTTGGCCGGTGAGAATCCGGATCACGGCACTCAGACTCTCTTCGAAGCCATCGAGTCTGGAAAATACCCCTCGTGGACTGTCTACATCGTGAGTAACAGCGCATTCTTTTATCTCAGCATCTGAAAATTCACGGGGCTATCTGTAGCAAACCATGACCCCGGAACAGGCGGAGAACTTCCGCTATAACGTTCTCGATCTCACCAAAGTTTGGCCGCACAAGGAGTTCCCTCTCCGCCCCATCGGCAAGTTGGTCCTCAACGAGAACCCTCAGAACTACTTCGCCGAGATTGAGCAGGTTGGTATCCATTACGCTTCGCATTCATCCAATTAATTGGTCTGTTTTTGTGTCCAGGCTGCCTTCTCGCCCTCTCATCTCATCCCGTACATCGAGCCATCGGCCGATCCCGTCCTTCAATCTCGCCTGTTCTCCTATCCCGACACCCACCGCCACCGCCTTGGCGCCAACTACCAGCAACTCCCCGTGAACGCTCCTATTGTACCCGTCGCCAACTTCCAGCGTGATGGCCCGGCCGCTTTCGTCTCGCAGGGCAGCCGCCCCAACTACCAGAGCACCATCCAGCCGCTATCGTACCGCGTCAACAAGGCTACGATTGACTCGACTGTCCGCGATTTGGAGCGTGAGGCTAGGCACGAGAACTTCGTCGGCAGTGCTTTCAGGGATCTCAGCGAGATTACCGAACGTTTGTCTTTCGTTACTCATTTTTCTATGACGTGTTGTTTTAACAGACTATCTCGCTGTAGTCGACTTTGAGCAGCCCCGTGCCCTTTGGAGCAAGGTTTGGAACGACCAGCAGCGTGAGGCTTACGTCCAGAACGTCGCTGGTCACTTCGGTACCGTGAAGAGCGCTGCAGTCAAAGCCAGGCAGCGTGCGTAACCTTGTTTTTTTTCCCTTCCATTTTCGCGTTGCTCATATATCTTCTAGTCTCTGTCTGGGCCGCCGTTGACCAAGGCCTTTCTGACCGCATTGCCCGGGCTATCGGCCACCCATCTGTCAGGCCCCTCCAGGTTAAACCTGCTTCTGAGGCTGTCAAATTCCGTGCTAGACTCGGGTTTGCATCCATCCCTAGTACTGCGAAGTTCTAGTGTTCGGATCTGACGCATTTTTTTTTTGGTTCGTCATCGTAGGTTTGCATCCAAGATTCAGCGCAACTAAGCCTGGAGAGTTTCTTTCTGCCCTTTTTGCTTTTCGTTGTGGATGGAATCTCTATGCTTTCGATGCTTTGATCTTGTAACAATACCTGCGTGTAAAATTGTCAAAATGTGGTAGGATAGCCACATTCTGTAACAAATACCAACATGACTTGAAGACTATAAAAACCACCAGTTTTTGGCCCCAAGTGAGTGCACTCAGAGATGAAAGTTCCATTTGTGGTCCGGGAAGCTCCTGCGAAAACTTGTCCAGAAATTTCCCAAAATCTGGCCTCAAATCCGCAATGACAGACAACATATAGCCTGAAAAGGAAATTCTCATTTTTTCATACAGAAGTCCGTCATAGGAATAGACCTCGAAGACACAATAGACAAGCTTGAATAATGATAAGAATGGAGAATGTTTTTTTGCAACGGCGTTGTCATAGAAGCGAGACATTAGAGAAGTACTGTCCTGCTTGAAGATGGAATACAGAAAAAGAAGTTCGTTCCTAGTTACGCATTCTATCCAGATCTGCGAGTGCCCTGAGAACTAGACCGGCTTGAGTGAGGGAATGGTATCGAAAATTCGATTAGTTTTCAAATTTTACAAGCATCAACGAGTTGCGGATAAGACTCATATATTGGCACCAATCTAACTACTGCTCGACTGTCAAGTCGATATTCTCTTCGAAGCCAGACGACCATGATTACTGATCTACTGTAGAAAGGAACCACGAAGCTGAATGATGAACGCCCGTCACCTAGGTTTTCATTGTAACCTGATGCTGCACATTACAAGATAGATGCACCAGAGGAGGGTTCCTTGCTTACTCGCAACTACGTTGATAGCGAAGATCAGCTTAGAAAAACAAACTTTCAAGTCCCTTTGGTAAGAGAATGAAATATACAGGCAGTCGTTTATACGTCGTCTACTGAGTAGAAATAATTACAGGTACGCAATACACGGGGAATATACCATAGCAAGAAGAAGAGAGCGTGGAGGGCTATTAAATTCAAGAACCAAGAAAAAAAAACGTGACTAATAGTCTGCCAATAGTGAGTGTTCAGGACGAAAAATCCAGCTCATCCGCGACCCGACCGTCCAGCGGGGGACATTCAAAAATCCAAGTTTATCAAGTTTTCATGGCATCAAATTCTCCTTGTCGCCCAACACCTCGTGTGCAGGGCTCTTCGCTCCCTTCTTCGCACCAGACTCTCCTCCGATTCCAAATCCAAAGATTTTCCTCTCTTTCTTTGTGTCCTTGGTTTCCAAGGGCGTTTCTGCGTCGATAATCTCAAAGCTCACATCGCTCCATTCCTCCGGCATCTGCTCAAGCATAAGTGGTGCATGGGGTTTGAGCTTCATTCCGTCACCCGTCACATCCAGGCGGACGGGTGATTCTGCGATTGATGATAGAACGTCTGTGCTGTCGGTATTCGAGATAGAGGTGGGTCTGAATGCTGGCTGATTCGCACGACGTTCCGCAAACGCGGCTATAGCACCTCCCACAGTGGGCATCGGTGGTCGGATTTTTGATGCATTAAAGGAGGATGAGGATGGAGGCATAGCGAGTCCCAACCCGACGGAGTCGAACTTAGACACGAATGCCGCAAGTGCCCGACGTTCTTCCTCCAGTGTCATTCGTATCTGCATGTCTCATCAGCCGAGCTAACACTAAACAAAAGAAAGGACAGGAAGCATGCCTTCTTCTCCTTTTCAATTTGCTTCACCAGTTCTTCTGCCCACCGCTCCTTCTCCTCTCTCTTCTTCACCTCAGCCGCAAGCTTATCCTTCCACTCTTTCTCTACGTCTTCTCTAACTTGACGCAAAGGCTCCCCAAGGTTTTCCTCATACCCCCTCACAACAATCTCGAGTTCCTTTATAGTCTTACTCTGCTCCTGGATCAGCTGGTCCTTGTCGTTGTCAGTTGGGTTGATGGGCAAAGGCGGCCGTGCTTCCAACGCTGCCTCGAGCGAGAGTATTTGCGTTGCCTGCGAGTCAATTTGTAGGCGCGCAGAAAGGAGTTCTTGTTGCAGCTGAGATAAAATGTCAAGACGAGGATCGAGGGGAATGAGAGAAAACATACTTGGTAAGGAGACATGTCAAAGTCGAGCTTGACGGGGCTCGCCGGGCGACTTTCATCACCCTTTGAATCGCTGACTGTCTGGCTTGTCAGGATCAACTTCGTCAGTTGTTTAATGCGGGAATTGAGGTCATTCATTGTCTTGGATTCATCGATTTGCTGATATCAGCGAAGTTCCATCAGAATAACACAATAAAGAGAAACTAATGACGAACTTCACGCGCAGAGAGTCTGCGGTTTCGAGCGGGTGCCTCAGCCTCGCGCTCAGCGAGACGACGCTTGAGGTCTTCAATTTCTTTCCTGTACCGTTCAATTAGCGCGTCTGTGTCAACAACCTCCTTCTTTTGTGCGTTCAGCTGCGGCAAATTTAAGCGTGATGTTTCATTATTGTAGAGGACTCAGATTAACCTGGACATTCTTGATGCGTTTCGCGAACTGCAGGGTGCTCATCGTCTCGGAGACGGCACTAGGTTCAGGATTGATTGTGCAAATGACACTGATGCGTGCGTTACCAGAAAGCGAAGGCTGCAACATCCGCGTGAGCTTGGAGTTACGGTAGGGAATGTGATCACTGAATTTCTCGTCGGTAAATCAAGATCTAGGCAAAACAAGAGGTAACACACGTTTTGCGCTTGGAAGCATTGTCAGCCAGGGTACCAATGACAGTTCCTAGAGTAAGCAAGCTGTGCGACATTGGTCGAGTTATTTCGCGGAAAGGTAAAGATGAATGACAAACCTCGTATTAATATATTTTCCTTCTCTTGTCCTATCTTTATCAGAAGTAGCCTTCTCAGAGCCTGCGAGATCAATGAGACTCTTGAAAATGAGATCAGGTCGGATGCGAAGAAGTCATATAAGAAGTTCGACCTACCAGAACGCTTGTTTGAACACTTCGTCCCCCACGCGACTGCAAACGTGGTCCACTTGGCACAGGCGTCTGCGACCTTCCCAACCCCGGTGTCTGTGATCGTGGCCCAGGAGTATTCCTTCCTGGTGCAGGCGTATGACGCCCATTACCAGAGACAGGTTTCTCATCGTCGTCATCGTCTGGCACAGTACAACTTCTCTCCCGACTTTCAATCACCATTCGGAATACGCTGTGACTGCGACTACTTCGTTCATTCCAGTCTGTGCACGCCGTTCGGCGGTTCCCCTCGCCCCTCCGTAGTACTTCCTTTACTCCCTTAAGGCTCGTCACTACCTCTTCTCGCAATGGAGCGAGAATAACCTCGTTCCCTAACCCACCTTGTATTTGTACAGGGTTCTTTGCCGCGCTTGCGGGAGGCGCAAGAAGGTCATGGATTGTTTCATTGTAGATTTCGAGATACGAACATCGAAGGAGATACTCGCGTTCCGGGGTCTGACGGATGAACGCAAATACGTCACGCATTGCGCGAGGAATAATACCAGGTTCAGAATCGTTACCGCTCAGGGTAAAGGTTTTCCCAGAGGCTGTTTGCCCGTATGCAAAGATAACGGCGTTGTAGCCTTCCATAGCAGCGTGGACGTGCGAACGCGCGACGGTGCTGTATATTGGTTTGTTAGGCGTACCAGTGAGGATTGAATCAAAATTGAAGGACTGGATGGGTGTACTGGAGGATTTGGCATAAGTGGGATCGAGTTTGATTGAGTTGGTAGTGGGGGTGGAATTCCACGCTAATGTGCCGTCAGTTGGTCGAATTCTATAGACTTTTTCATTCACTGCCAATAAAAGCTGGTGTTTCCTTACCTTATGGAGACCATGACCTTGTCTTCTTTGCCATGATTACGGGTAGCAGCTTGGAGCCACGCCTCGTCAATTTCACCAGAGAGGTCACCTGGTTCTATGGTTGCTGAATCAACAAGTACTTCTTCTGGATCAACGTTGCTGACGTCCATCTCACTCGTCGGGATTAATGCTGGGCTTTCAGCCCCTTTGCGGGTCGGTGTCCCAGGTGTTCGTGGTCGTGCGGGCGTGGCAGGAACTGGTGCAAGAGAGGGCCTATTCAAGTGCGCTTTAAGATAATTAAGAGGAGCTTTGTACTTCTTGTTTGAATTTAGTAAACTTGTTCGAGCGAGTCGTCCAGAGAGGTCAGCTGAAGTTGTGGCATTCGAAGAAACAGAAGATTTTGACGACACTGAGGAAAGAGGATGATTTGGAGTGGACGGGACCGTCTTCGCTGGCTTTGCCGACGTGCTTGAGGCGACCATGATTGGGGTCAGAGCTAGCAATGAGTGGTTCAACCGTGCGAACAACACAATCTAAGGTCGCGTAAAGCATCACGTGGCCGTTCCGTTCCTGGCGAACTTAGAAAGTATCCCATAGTAGGGTAATCAATGATGAAGACGACCAAAGGAGAAGCGAAGGAAATGCAAACGAAACCCTGAGAAGGAGACTGGAGGCACGACTGAACTTAGACAGACAACTCTCGAAGAGGAACAGGGGATCGAGAGTGAGAATTAATCCGGAACTGATAAAGAGTACATGGAGAGGCCTGCTAATAGATGAGGGTGACTTGCCGACGGACTGGCCGGGGCGAGCTGAGGTTTTAGTGGGTATACGTGACCCGAAAGGCCTCTGGGAACGACACCTCCCAGATGGTTAACACGGAATCCCACACTACTCCACACCAGGAGTGTGCATAAAGCATTTCCTCAGGGTGGACGCCTACACGCAGGATGATACTGCACAACAGCGGGCCGGATAGACTAACCCCGAAAGGGCATAGTTGTTAGTAACTGAAAGCTACCAAATGGTAACGCTCCTCCAAAAAAAAAAAAAAAAAAAAAGAAAGTATCCCATAGTACTTATTGACAGATGGGACGTCTTCTACAGCATTAGCAATGTGATCAACAAATGTATGGTGAGACATCCCCTGTACCATTCACGAGTCAACGATCATTGATTAGATGCTCATATTATGATATCGTCCTTTCATCAACAATCCCTTCCCACTCAGAGAAAGTGCTCATTAAGTTTGGCGACAGCGTGAACTGAATATATCCACATTTCTCATCCCTTGATCGTGCGGTGCATGAGGAAAATTCATGTTGTGCGATACGTAAGCGAAAAAAGCAAGACAACTCCCAGTCACCACTCAAACGACCGTACCCGCGTTTGAGGCGATACGCGGCCACAAATCCGCCTGTGTAAATATAACAGGTAAGAAACAGAGGTTGCAAGAGTACACGTAGAATCAGACATACGCATTCTTTTGCCACAGGGCCAGTGATAGCGGACCCCTTCATCTCTCCCTTAGGGTTGACAATAACGCCAGCGTTGTCCTGAAGACAATGGTCAAGATTGGGAAAAGAGTTCAGTAAAGGACACACCTCAAAGTAGAGGAAGACACCATCTCTCCGGCGCCATGCTTTACGTTGACGTACAACGACAGCAGGCATAGCTAGAGATCAGAGCCACTATCAGCACCCATCGTGAAATCGAGTCAAAAAAGCTCACTCTTTTTCCTCAACTCTGGCTTTCCCTTCTTCACAGACGCAACGACCATGTCACCAACACCAGCATCAGGAAGCCTGTTAAGGCGTGCACCAAAGCCGTAGGGCTCGATGATGAACAAGCTCTTCGCGCCAGAGTTGTCGGCGCAGTTCAGGACGGCACCAACAGGGAGACCGAGAGTAAGACGGAATTTAGTTCCAGATGCTCCTCCGCCTATTTCATTAAGAGAATATGCCCAGATTCAAATCGCATGTGCAGAGCAAAAGCATGGAATTGCAAGAGAAGAGAGTAGTTCCAGCGGTCAGCAATCGATATATATCCAGAGAAGTAGTGAGGGCGTACCGCGGGTTGCTTGAGCCATTTTTTCGGGGTGTCTTGAGGAATGGAGGCGACTTGCAGACTGGACACAATAACACACACAAAGTTTCCTGCCGAGAATCGGCAGCAAGGTCATGTACAGTTCTTCGGCATCTTCCGCTGTCCCTAATCTGAAATGCTCTCGCTCAGATTCGACATGTCATTTGGTCATGATAGAAAGAACATCAAGTATATACAAGGACAGATCAATGGAGTTTTTTTGGGGGATAGGTATCGTGGAATAGAATGTGTCCCTGGTAGATGGTAAAAGTTCAACGTCACTCAAAGAACCCTATGATCCATGTCTTTCATCAAAATTCTCCCGATGTTGTAATTCTCTAATCAGAGGCGAGGTCTGCCGTGATTGATCTCGCGTTCCCAGTTTATGGCATGGAGAGACCGGTGACACCAGTGTAGACTTGCTCTGTCGAACGGAACTAAAGGAAGACGCCACGTTCATATTTGCGTGGTGAGCCGTCCGCGTCAATGACGATACACTTGTAGATGATAATGAGACTGTCGAGGCTTCTCGTTCACGAATCCATTTCGTTTTCATACTGGTGAAGTATTTCTATGTAGAAGTGAGAGGGCTGACAAGCCTCCGGGGAATTGGTAACTCACATAAAATCCAACGAGAAGGACAATAAGCAAAACAAACACTACACCGACAGAAATTCCGGCAACTGCACCAGCAGACAAACTGCGAAGTTATTATGGTGATAAAAATATCTTTCACTTCCACTTGACATCATACCGAGATTCATTTTGCTCTGAGCCACTGACACTTGGGCCACTGACACTAGTTGTTTCTGTTGGACTTGGACCCCTATGCAAGGTAAGAAACGTCAAGCAGATTAGACAAAACGAAGGACATACGCGGAAGTAACATTCGACGGGAAATTTGGGAGCGTAAAAACTTCCACATAATCAATTTCGAACAGAGAATCTTCTTCATTGACCACATGAAGGGTATGATTACCCGGGCCCAGATCGTTGCCATAGTAAAGCAAGGTCTGTGCAACATAAGTCGGCTCCGTGGCTACCAAAGTCTCTGGTAATTGGTCATCCAGCTGAACTGTATATGCCCCGTTACTGGGACCGACAGAGCCATAAAGAGATATAGCATTCCCTTCCATATATAAGTCTGATGAACAATACGCAGTAGAACGATTGTCAAGTACTCACCCTATTACTGATGTGATGACAGTTTCATACAGCGATCAAGGACGATGCTCACCGAAAAAGTCAAATTAAACGCAGACCCCAAGGTTGATGTTGAGCTAAAGTAAGGAATGAGGCATACTTTGATTGGATTTACTTCAATGCACACGTACTGTCCAGTGTTATCACGGAAGTTTCCCGCTTGTAATGGTGTCGTTGACCATAAACCTTTATAATAGTTGAATGAAGGGTCTATGTCATCCAAAACCAGATTAGACATTTTCTTTGAGTCAACCGCAGTCCATTTTATCTAAGTGAATCAGACCAAGTTATTCGATCCGGATGAAAGAATCTGCTCACGTAGTCAACATTAAGGCTGCCATTGTTCTTATTTAGAATTGTTATCGTGTGCGTCGTGGAGTTTAATGGGCGAGAGATGTAGATGGGCACACCGTACTGGATGGAAGAATTCTTGCCGGTCCAGGGAATACGACCCACGATACCATCAATGTTTACAGTATAATTTCCATTTTTAGGGCTCGTGGTACCATAAACAACGACGCTGACTCCTTCGAAGACAAAGGATATCGTTGCACCAGACGTTTGAGTCACCATACACGTTTTGCTGTGGAAGCTGAAGACTGTTAGAACGTAGCAGTGGCTAACAACGTCGCAGCTGACTTGATCGCTTCGGTAGGGTCCGTGCTACTATTCTGCTGAGTCCATGCGCCTTCCGGTTGATATTTTATGAGCGGGCTACCGTCGTCGACAGTCAAAGTTAGTCCTGACATCGGGTGCGAAGAAAAACAGCAGATGTAGACACATCTGCGACTCCGGGTCTTAATATGGCTTACGATCTTCTGGAGCCAGTGCCCGATGTGGTTCTGTCACAGGGGAGGCATAATGATCAACTGAAAGTGCTCCTTGTTGGCCATCAAATAGATATGCATCGAATCTCTCATGTCAACATTTGATTGACTTCATGGCAGATAGACGGATACATGGGGAATCAAGTACGCAGAGAATGTTATGCACATGCCGACAGAGCTAGGAAGAACCGCCAGAAAATACAGAAAAGATGCGGGAGCAATGACACTGATGTCTATTTATGTCCATAGAAACCGTTGTACAATTCATGTGAAAAGTCCTGGTCGTGAGTCTTCCGCTTGTGTGGAGTGGACAGTTTCAAGTGCCAGAAGTAGACAGACGAATTGCAGTCAAAAACAGAGCCATTAGTATGTCAAAGGACGACGAGATCCACGAGACATCGAGACCTCGCTCACTAAAAGTAAATGACTGAAATATGACGGTTCAGCGCTGCAGCAGCGCTCGAACTGCGCGCATAGATGGATGGATATCGATAAACTTGAGACAACCATGACTTCAACGATACGTATACCATATAGCGGCTATCACCGAACAATGTGCGAAAAAACGACGGCCACAAATAGTATACTGACGGTATTGTGTTGACAAGAGATTGCAATCAAACGAACGCGAAACTCGTCCTGCTCGCGATTTGTTCATTCCTTGCAATTTCAGTCAAACCCCGTCCTTCGTCGACCCTGCGAAATACAGCTACTCCACCCTCAACGTTTGCGCCCGCGATGATGAATTCTTCACCTCCACCGGTGACCGGACCAAGGCTCATGCTTCGAATCTGCTTAAGGCCTGTAGGCACCTGAGCAACTAGCGACAACCGCGAAGCGAAAGTGGCTCTCTGAAGGTTTCCGCTGCGTCTCAACCTGCTTTTTCTGTACGCGGATGTACGGTCCGTCGCAGTGTTGATCGGCGTTCTCTTGAGTTCGAAGATGGCAATGGTATCGCCTCGCGGGTCAAACTCTGGACCGAGGTTGCGATTACTCACATAGATAAGCGGAGCGGGAAACCGTGAGGTGGGGGTTGAAATGAGGATCTCTGCGGCCGCAAACTTGGCATTGAGGTAGTTGGATGGTATAGTAGAGATGTTAGCGATGAGGGGTAAAGCAGTTCCATTTGGAGCTGGAGGAATTTCCATTGCAGTCAGAGTGGAAACGGTCTCGCTGACAATGAAGAGAATGTTGTCTGTTCTCGAATACTATATCAGATGCGAGATAATGACAGGATTATTGTTGTTTTACCGTGAATAGCAATGTGTCGGGGACCAGAACCAACATCTACATTGATTTGTCCTTGGATTTTGAACTTGCCCGGTGCCCCATCACGAACAAGCCTCCAGATCTTGTCCCCTCCCTACGTCATAGTTAAGCGTTGCTACAAGGCATGGGAGAATGAGACAATTACCAAGTCAGGTACAAATACTTCGCCTTGGTACTCCAGAGACATATGCGGGTTTGAAGGCCCATTACCGACAGGGAAATTGACTACAGAAGAGGGTCTGAGGAAGCGTAGAGAATCTCCAGGATCAGTGGTTATGAAAGCACAGTTCGGTGAGCCAAACTACAAACTCATAAAAAAACTGAATTACAAATTGTACGAAAAACGCACATTCATAGCGGTTACTTCTCCAGTAGCTAGAGGGTTCGTGAAAGTAGGTCCATTTCCCCCTGTTGAGACAGAATCGACAAGGCTAAGTCCTCCATCGGAATCAACCACAAATGACTGAAGGTTTCCAACTGGTGAAACTTCGTTCACGGCACTTCATGACAATCAGAGAAGTCGTTCCGTAGGCCAGAGTACAAAACCACTCACTAAAGTATACTGCTGTTTTTGGGATGTGAGGAAATCCAAGAGGGATTCTCACCCGTAGGATTTTGCTTGACGAGGGTTAAACTACCAACTTCTGAATCAAAGATATATGTGGCGATGAATTGGGCAAATCCTCCAGCAAGGATCGTGAATTTGACCATAGTAAGAGACTGTCACAAGGAGAAGATGGTAGATGGAGGGAAGGATGTGCGGGTAGCTAGCGCCAGGCCAACGATGTGCAACGGGGAAAAAATATTTGCAAGGCTCCGGAGATCGAGACAAGTAAAACATGGGGAAATCGAGGATCATTTCCGCTTATTCATCCTCTTTTCCTTCTTGTAAGTACTCTTCTTTTCGTTGTGCAAATTATTGCTTCATCGAGTTCATCAGTGTCGGTGTGCAGGACTGCCGCATAACAAATAAAAAGTAGTCAGTCGTTAGAGTAGTTTAATCAAGACCAGTTCTGTATCGGAGATCACCGATCACCGATCATTTGTCTCAAAGTCAAGGTAAGTCACATGACTGTGACATCACAGCAGCCCAGGAGTGGTGAAAGACAGTGTTGAAACATTGACTGTGAGCCCAACAAGGCTCCATTAAGTATCTTGTATTCCAGCTCTTTTTCTAATATGCATTGATGACATATGAGGTCATCAACAAACCATTTTTAATTGTTTCACAATAAAAAAGTTATCCATGGTATTTCACTTTTTTGAGGCAATGGATACAAAAACTGTGTGTACCTCTCTGTGCCTTGTTGGAACCTAGCAACAACAGTTATATATGGCGTGACAAACATCTAGATGATCCATATAAGTATAAATCCTCAGAGACATATAAACGAGACTATTATTATGTATCTAGATGATCCGTTGATGATGCCAAAAAGTAGATCAGTAGCTATGATTTACAGCTACTGACCTGTATAATAATGCATTGGGCATGCTAAGGTTGAGGGAGTCCTGGGCAGTTCCCAGAGAACAAGTCAGAAAAATATGTTGTATGGCAAGATTTGATGAAGGTCAGCAATAGTAGTTGGCAAGGGTGTGTGGTAAGGAAGGTGCACCAAAGACAAAGTGCACTTAGTGACAACTAAACTGCATGATGCCTGCCGTATGTGCAAGGCATGGTAGGTTCCATAAGCGTAACTGCAGCAAGCAGGCCAAGAGTGTTCAGACAGTTGGTGACTATGAACTTAGTCAGCTCAAAAGAAATCTGAACTGTGAGGTGAACTGAGGGGTGTAAACTGGGGTACTCTGTTCTGTTTTCTAGCTAGTGACAACAGTAAATATTTATAGTAAAAATGAGTTCGCCATTGCTAAGCGGCTAAGCATTGCCAAGAGGCAGCGAACTGGAAAGAGTGTAAGTAGTTGTCATGCATTAAACTAAATATTGAAAGATTAACAAGAATACTGTCTGTCTAAGTAATGAGAAGGCGCTAAGCAATGCCAGATGCCAAGGTGAAATGCCAAGCTGTTAGTCATAGGAAAATGCCATCATTCCAACTTGTAAGCGCTGCCGCTGGCTAGTGGGATCACATGCTGCCTGAGTAATGCCATTTGTCAATGCTTGCCAATGGCATGATGCCTGCTGTCACTTGTCATTCCAGCTGCCATCAGCATTATCACTGATCAGGTATGTTGCTTGCTATGCATGGCCATTGGGAATGGCTTAAAATAGATAAATCACATGTGCCAAGTTCAGAACAAGTGCAGCAAGGTGGCCAGAGCCAATGCCAAGCCTGCCATTGATGCACCTAACCTGTGTGGAGTCCTATCATCTTCTTCCAACTGAAAAATTGACTGTTCCCAGTCACTAAAAATAGCTACTGTTACCGATTTGTGACTGGTGGCCCATGTGTTTGCTGAAATCTCCTTATAGTCCTAGCACATAAGTTTGAACTTCATCTCTTTTCTCTGAAAAATCCCTGGCACTCTACCCTAAAAAAATGTCTTTTCAATTTCCAACTCTGCCTGTCATGCTGTAAAAAGAGGCTTAAAATGCTGCCTATGCGTATATCACCAAGACAAACAACTTCATCAGATGCATTGAGGGTGTGGGCACAGAGGCACCTCCAAACCTCGTTGTTCCTGTCATGAAATTGTTGGAATGCTGGTATGACATTTGTGTCATTGGCATAGGCTGGGACAAGGAGATTGAAGTGTGGGAGTAGTGCTGGGCGTGGTATGTGGATAACTGTGGGGCTAAGTGGCTGGATCCTTGTTCTTATTTTGTAAGTCTTCACAAGTGCTTGCTGTGTTGCTAGCTAACAGGTTCCCTAGACACCTCCTCCTGTCCTCACTATTAAGGACGAGTTGGAAGACATCTTCTCTGGTGCTTTGCCAATGATAGTAAGCATGCCAGCACCTGAGTAAGTATCTCTGATTTTGATTTCTAACTTAGCTGTGGTCTGATCTGTCTCCTCACAGTAAGCAAGAGGTGTTGGCACTGCTGAGCCTGCAGATGCAAAGGAGTTAGTAGCAACAGAAGAGGCAGGGAATAGGTTGCCTGGCAAGAAGGCAGAAGGCAGCAATGAGGATGCCGAGAGGAACTTGGATGAGACATTGAGGAAGATCACCGGCAACTTGCAAGAGCTGCCACTTTTGGATCCTTCTGCTCTCTGGGTGAGTTGGGAGGGGGAGGACTTAGTGACTCAGCAGTGGGTAACTTCAAGTGGTCTCTCATTTTGGACCCCCCAACCTCAGCCAAGAATCACTGGCAATTCTCATGAGTGGTTGGAGGAGGACTTGATCTATCTGGTAGCAGCGTTACACCCTCCTCAAATCTTGGAGAGGATGGCAATTCGAGTGGCAGAGATGCAAGCAGCATTGAGTTGGGAGAGGAAAAGAGTGCGAGCCCAGATTATAGCTTCCCACCTTTATTACTCTAACTTGATGAGAAGCCCGAGCACTCTAGAAGGACACCAGGCTGATTGCCAAGATGTCTTGGAGTGGCAGGCACTGAATCAGGTACAGGCTGCCAATCTCCTGCCTCTTTGCAACAATTCCCTGTTGCCAACAGATGATGAAGAGCTACGGACCTTAGAGTAGATAGGCCATTTTTATACATAGTTTGATATTGCTGCCTATATATAAATGTTTTTGCCGTCCTGCTATCAAGTGATTCAGAAAAATTAGTGACTTGGACATGAAGTATTTAAAACTGAGTAAACATAATAAAAGAAAAGAGATGGAAATGATAAGAACTTAAGCAAGGCATGGTAGAGGCAGTAATAAATGAAGAAAAACCCTTGGTGAGAGTTGCGCAAGGCGCTAAGCATTGGCAACATGCTAGTGCTGTGTCTTGATTACATAAGAAAAGAGTGTCTGTGACATATAGTATGGTAAGCAGTCTGGCAAGGAAAATAAAGTAAAAAGTAAGTAAAAAGATGGGCTTATCAAGTTTTTAGTCATTTTCTTCTTCTTCTGATATGGTCAGCAAGTCATCATCATCTAGTAGCTCTGTTTCTTCAAGCTCCTGAAGCTTGGCAGTGTTGATGTCTAGCGCTTCAAGCAGCAAGTCAAGACATTTCCTAGTGAAGTATGGCAGTAAGCGGAAAGTGGCAACAGGTCTATGGAGCACTGATCCATCTAATTCACAAAGGATGTAAGCATTTCCATGATTGTGAGAGATAACTACCAATGGCCCTAGATAACATGGGCACATCTTTTTGTTATAGGAGGTCTCAATCTTGGAGTTGTGCATAAGTACTAGTGCACTCCTTGGGAAGTCATAGTCCTTGATGGTAGCACTATGATCAGTCTCAAACCTAAGTGCAGCTAGGCAATGGGCAGCAAAGACAGTCTCATGAAGACACTCCAAGTTCTCTCATTAATGCTAGAGGTCAATAGCATGTCTGGCAATAAGGTCGGTAGTCGCCAAAATATTATGGAGAGCTGGTTGGAGATAAGTTGCCTCAACAATGTTAGCAGGGAGCAGTGGATGAGTTCCAGTAGCTGCATAATAGAGAGAACAACCCATGCACTTACAAATAGTGACTCTTTCTGACCAAAACACTGAATAAGTTGCCTTGCTCCAACGAGACTCATTGCCATTGACTGCCTTGAAGAGTGCTTGCTGTATATCAAAGTGAAGTCATTCCACCAGACTGTTGACATGCTTGTTGTAGCCAGAGATGCAGATGTGGTAAATATTGTACTTCTTGGCAAGGTAAGTTAAAGCTTTAATGATTGGCACACCATTATCTGTGATGATCTCCCTTAGTGCTCCCCATTGGCAAATGACATCTTCAAAGAGCCACTTGGCAACAGCATCGGTATTCTTGCATTGGAGCATGCAGAACTCAGGCCAATGAATTAGCAAGCAGCATTCCTGGATGATATACTTATAGCAGCCAGACTTGGGCATATGTATAGTGTCAATGTAGATTTTGCTAAACAAGGGGGCAGGCATAGCAACAGTAGGTGGGATAAGCACTTGGCAAGTCTGCTGAATCTGGCAAAAGTGGCAAGTCCAGATGTACCAGGCAATGTCAGCACTAACATGTGGCCACCAGAAATGCTCTAAGAGGGTGGCATGAGTAGCGTATAAACCTCTGTGACCAAGTTTGTTGTGCATGGTGCATAGGATATGTAGGTGACCATCCTGCTTGATGACCAATTTGTGAGCACCGTTGCAATGACATCACTAAAGACAATTGTCAGTAAAGAAGAAGTGAGTAGCATAGCAGATAAAGGTTGCATACTTCTTGTTGCTAAGGTTTTTTAGATGCTTAAGGTCTTGTATCTATTGCTCCATGGCTAAGAGGTGCTTATCCTCAGCTTGGGTCTTGGTGGATTGGGATACAGCATTGTAGGTAAATTGGCAGCTATCCTCTCTAAGCAGTTGAGGTTCTTGTACAATCCTTACTGGAGGGAAATCTTGGCTAAGGATGCTTGCCATGTAGAAGATCAGTGATGCACTAAAGGTGTCAGGTCAGTAAGAAATGATGGGGTGCAGGAAAATGGTGGTGGACTGTTGCCGATACAGAAGGGGGATGAGTTGCTGAATGAGGTGTATAAAGCCATGTAAGTGGTCAACCCAATCTTCAAAGTTGCTATTGTTGTTAGGGTTGGTTGCCAGATTGCCAGGTTGCTGTGATCACATCCATCTAGTTCATGGAAGGTTCCTTTAATGTGAACAAGCTCAAAGTAAAATATAAGGATAGCTACTACTCAATAGTTCATGCTAGCCAATGGCTGGATATCAGGGTTCTGGAGCATATCCTTGATGTAACTAGCGTCCACCTTGACGATAAGATTGTGCACATCAATGAGATACATTCTTAGTGCCTGAAATGCCTTGAAGAGGCTGTAGAGTTCTAGCTTTGGCTGACTGTATCACAATTCTCAGTTGTTAAGCATGATAGACCCAAAGCAGTTGTAACGGCATTGTTTCCAGTTGTCACTAAGGTACTTGCAGAGAAAGTAGCCAATAGCAATATATGAGGTGTCAACTGCTAAGATGACGGGGTTGGCAGAGGCATAGTCAATAGAGATGAGTAGCTTGGCATCTTTCAGTGCTTTGATGAGGTTGCATTGAGAGTCGACTTGGTCTGCGCCAAACTCAAATGGCTCATTAGCACGTGTCAATCAGGTAAGGTGGTGAGTGCAATGGGCAAAGTTCTTGACAAATATATGGAGGACACCAATGGTGCCAAGATAAGCACAGACTTCAGATAAATTGTGGCAAGGACCCCAGTGCTCAAGAAGCACTAGATGAGATTTATTGGGAATGTAACCAGCAGAAGTGCAGATGTGCCCAAGAATTTTGAATCTTGGCACACAGAGAAGGAGCTTGTAACTACTAAAGGTCCCACTGCTATACTTCATGTGCTGGAGAATATGGTTGAGAAGCTGAAAGAAGTCCCAAAGCGCCAAGCATATGTTATGGTTGTTGGGATGCTTCTTTAGCAAGCCATCAATGAGTTGCCAGTCTGTGGATCCTTTAATGTCAACATCATCAATGAAGCTAAGCATGTTATGAGGGGTTTCAGGTTGGAGAATAAAGGTGATGTCATCATGAAAAATAGGGACTGAGTTAGTTCAGTCTATAGGAAGAGTAACTAGGTGCAAGGCACTAAAGAGAGTTTAAAATATGATTAGGTCACAGGAAGAGGGATGTATCAAGCACTCATCATAGCTGACATAGAGATCAAGAGTGGCACCACAGATGCACCCAGCAAAGGACTTGGCAACATAGTCAGAAAAAGGAGGCACATCAGAGTGCCGAATAGTAATCCTATTTAGTGGCTCTAAACTGTGAACAATATGCAAATTACCATTTTTCTTGAGCACACAGAACTACTGGGAGTGGTGATAGGACCCCATACAGGATCAGCGCATCAACGGCAGGCTATGGCAACACAGCACAGGCTCAGGATACCTTAGCATGCGCTAATTAACCAATTTTGGCAATATTTGACGGCCATGCATAGCAAGAAGCAGATCCGATCAATGATAGCGCCGATGGCAAACAGAATGACAACTGACAGATGGCATCAGTCACTGACGACAGCGCTTGGAAAAGAAGACTGACGATCTATCAAAAACTGACGGACAGCTTGGTGTTTGACCTTGGCGTCTGACATCGCTTAGCGCCTTGATTTGGTGCCTGACATCGCTAAGCATTTTGGACAGACAGAAAGGTGATGGGTTGATGGTTTAGCATCGCAATCTGCCGCCTGGCGTTGCTAAGGGTCTTGAATGGACGGTAGGGATCTGAAACCATTGGAGCTACCCCTATAAAATTTTCTAGTTTACCGCCCTTTGGCAATGGTTAGTCACTGGCAACGGTGAACTCCTTGTAGTATAAAAAGTACTTACCAACTTGTACATACACAGCCAAGAACAGAGTTTACTGCTCCCCTTACTCCAGTCGCCCTTACAATCCAAATCTCATTTACGGTCGACAACATCGAAGTTATCGGCAGTTGCAGACTCTTGCTAACACTCGACACCCTTGCGCCTTGCAGATACGGCAGGCATTAACAATGCTTAGACCTCGCTAAGCTTACCGTGTTCTTTGCCGCTCCCATTGCCGTGTTCACTTACCGCTTCTTTCTTAGACGCTTTGTCTTAGCGCTTGACACTTGCCAACCTTTTTCCGACTTTACTTTATTCTTATAGGCGCATTCTCTGGGACCTGCCTGGGACTCCTCTCATCACTTATAGCACGCCCAACGCAAGCTTTTGGTACGGTAACACTATTGTTATATTTGTTACTGACCAAACTTTGGCATCACTTATAGCACGCCCAACGCAAGCTTTTGGTACGGTAACACTATTGTTATATTTGTTACTGACCAAACTTTGGGTGTCATCAAATTGGAGCCCACCGCGAGGGATCTCTAGGGCAGAATTCCACCAGAAACCCATCTCCAGCGTAGGCACCACCTGCTAGAGCAGTCGGCAGAAGGCATAGCCCCTTCCCATCCATCAACTCCACAACCACCTGGTGCCTTACCAGGTCTCTCTCTTGCACAGGAACTATAGAATGCTACTGCAGACAAATTTCCTGAACTCTTCCCGCATTCTCTCGATTTTAGCGCCAACGACCTCTTAGCATCGCCGCTTGCCATACCGCAACCAGTTACCCCCATTACTCCGTTAACACCTCTTTCTCAACTCGTCATTTCTCTTACCCCGTCACCAATCCCTAGAACTCCTTCCCCACATCTGCTAACCAAACTTGGTACCACCGTTGCCATGGAACAACAAGTTCAGTGCATGCTGCCATGCAATCACTTCTCGGCACCAAAATGGGACAAGTCTAAGCCACGGAAGCTCTCCCAGTATTTCAAAGAATTAGAATATTTATTCAGGGATTGTGGCATTACCGACCACACGCAGATGAAGGAATACGCGGCAAGGTATGTGTCATATGACATGGCAGAAACATGGACAGGTCTTGCCGAGTTTGCCCCCTTTGTTCCTGCCACCCCACCAGTTCCAGCCCAAGGCGCCTCGTATGAAGGCTGGAAGACAGCAGTAATTCAGTTGTACCCTGGCGCTGAAGAGGCTACCCAATACTCGGTAAACGAGTTGCAGAAACTAGTCCATGAGTCATTCAACAACGGCACCTCTTCTCTTGGTGCATTCTCTACGTATTACCATGAATTCCAAAAGATTGCTAGGTGGTTAGTGCAAAACGGCAAGCTATATATTAACAAGGAACGTCGCCTATTCCAACAAGGCATCCTGACTTCGCTTTGGACTCGCATTGCTCATCGCCTAGAAATAGTTCATCAGGCCCATCACCCAGACAAGCCATATAATGTTGCTGACATCTTTGAAGCCGGTAAGTGGGTTCTCAAGGGGACAGACACTGGTGTTGGGCTGCAACGTGCTAGGACAAGCCCACCCCCAGAGCGAACCAATGGTATTATTCCCATCCCACCTCCTGTTGCTGACTTCGTTAAGAAAGAGGATCTCAACGCTGCCGTTACTGCTGCCGTCGCATCTGCTATGACTCGTATTGAAACCATGATTACAACCAATCTCACTAACCGACCCGCTAATGTACCCGCATCTGGCCCTTGCCACTTTTGTGGGGAGATTGGCCACACTATGACTAGAGGATGCTGCACGACGTTAGAAAATTATATTTGGCAAGGAAGAATTCAAAGGGCTATTGACAGCAAGATAGTTCTTACCACTGGCACCACCATCCCCAACTACCCAGACAAGAAGTCCTTCCAGGAGCGAGTTGATGAATGGCATAGGTGCAATCCAGGACAAATTGTTACCGGCACGCTTTCTGGCAATGCCAACCCCGACCCCGAGCAGGCGACTCAACAGCAAATGATTCACAAGGTCTTACACTTCGACAGTGTTGGTGACCGTCCCACTTTCTCGTGGGAAGAACGAATCGCTAAGCTAGAAAAGGAATTGAATTCACTAAAAAACCAGGTTTTTGATGGGGTTGAAGTTAAGCAGCCTAAACAACCTCTTAAAGGATACAAGCCAATGCCTCCCACTAGCAAGTTACTGACTCCTGTTCCTGCCGCACCTCCAGCTACAACTTCAGAACTGTCTTTGTCCTCTGCTGCTCCTGAACCGCCTTTGCCGCCTCTCCATCCCTACTCAGGGATTCCCAACCGATATCATGCTCCCATACAACAAAATTTTGCCTCTCCTGAGAAGCGTCCTGAAGGTGGTTACCGACCTACCACGCCAATATTCGACATAGAAAAATCAAACCATGTCTTCAGCCGCATCATGAAAACCGCCGTTACCTTATCAGTTGAAGAACTTTGTAGCATTGCCCCAGACATCTGCAACCAAGTCAAGATGGCAGTCACTCCTCGACAACCCTTGGCAACAGCCATTGCCGAGGTTGATGAACTTGACAATGCGCTTCCCGGTTTTTCTATTACTGTTGACTCTCCTGACACTGAGGACTCTCCAGCCGATACCATCGCTAACGCTACCTCTGTGGACCCCATGGAGACCTATCTTAGGTCAGTAGACCATGGAGAAGACCCGGCAATTCTTACCATCGCTCAAGAATCGCACGCTATTTGCTCAGTCGTGCTAACGATAGACAACAAACACGAGGTAGAGGCGATCATGGATAGTGGGTCTCAAATTATTTCCATGGCAGTGGAAGTCGCTAACAATTTAGGCCTCATTTATGACCTTACCGTTATACTAAACATGCAGAGTGCTAACGGCACGGTAGACAGATCCTTAGGCCTCGCCAAGAATGTGCCTTGCACTTTTGGCAACATCACTTTCTACCTCCAGATACACATTTTACGATCCCTGGCATACGATTTACTACTCGGCAGACCCTTCAACATCTTGGTGTGATCAGTCGTCAAGACAGTTACTGACGATGAAACAACATTAACAATTAGTGACCCTAATTCCGGAATCCGACAAATGGTGCCAACGTTCCCCAGGGGACAACAAAAAAGGCGCCCACATTAAGCCCCCAGAGTTTACTGACCAACACGCCAGCAAACAACCCCACAAGTATTTTCACAAACCATCGAGGAGGTGATTGGCAACAATCACAGAGATGTGGCGCTGACGCTTGAATATGACCATTATACTGTTCTTGTAAATGTTGTGTCTACTGCTTTTCTTGACAAAGATGTTTTAACTCCTTTATCTGCTACCGACGTTGAACTTTCCCAGAAAAACCAAAACATTACTGACTCCTCGCTTGCGTACTTGTACCTTACCGCTTCAGAATCATTTCAAAATATTGTGTCTACTGATACATATCTCACTACCCTTCCCAGAGCCTCGTCTCCTGCCATTCTCGGACTTGCCGCTCCTCAGGCTACATTTCCCCTTTCCACCCCTGTATATAACCAAGCTAACGCTCCCAAAAGGAAAGGGATTCAAGTCAAAAAGAAATATAAGCCAGTTGCGCTTAAAACAAAACCCGTCGCTACGCACTCTCCTGAGATGTTTAGAATCGAGCGCCAGATCATTGGCGACCCTCTTGCCAACATGCCAACCTTATTACCGAATCCGCCACCCTTTCAGCCCACAGGACGTTTTACCCTAGAACGCCAGCAGCAGTTCGCCAAGGAGCATGATACAGGATTTTTGACCAAAGATGAGTTGAACGTCCTTACCGATCTTGTCGCTAAGCAAGACAAAGCCTTTGCTTGGGAGGACTCAGAACGACCAAAGATGAGTTGAACGTCCTTACCGATCTTGTCGCTAAGCAAGACAAAGCCTTTGCTTGGGAGGACTCAGAACGCGGTAGTCTACGTACAGATTTCTTCCTGCCTGTCGTCATCCCGACCATTCCTCACGTACCGTGGACTGAGCACAACCGACCGTTACCGCCTGGGATCGAAGCCGAGGTCTGCCAAATCATTAGGACTAAGATCAAGGCTGGCGTCTACAAGCCCTCCAATAGTTCTTACCGCTCCCATTGGTTTTGTGTCCTCAAAAAGAACGGCAATCTACGCATAGTTCACAGTCTCGAGCCGCTGAATAGAGTTACTATACGACACTCTGGCATACCGCCTTTTCCTGACCACTTTGCCGAGTCCTTTGCCGGGCGCATTTGTGGCGCTACCCTTGACCTCTACGTTGGCTACGACGAACACCTGATACACCCCTCTTCCCGGGATCTCACTACCTTTCAAACTCCGTTTGGCGCCTTGCGCCTAGTTACCTTGCCGATGGGCTGGACAAACTCAGTCCCTATATTCCATGACGACATCACATTCATCCTCCAACCCGAGATACCGCACCATGTCCTTAGCTTCATTGATGACGTTGGCGTCAAAGGTCCCAAAGACTGGCGACTCATAAACGGCTTACCAACGACCCATTCCGAGAACCCCAACATTTGCTTAGCGCTATGGAAGTTTTTCCAGCTGCTCAATCGAGTTCTCCAACGTATGAAGTATAGCGGTGGAACCTTTAGCGGTCACAAACTCCTCCTTTGCGCACCAAGATTCAAAATACTCGGTCACATCTGCACTCCCGACGGTCGCGTTCCCAACGAGTCTCGCTTAGCACTCCTGGAGCGATGGGGTCCTTGCCGCGACTTATCTGAAGTTCGCGCCTTTCTTGGTACCGTTGGCGTTCTTAGGATATTCGTCAAAAACTTTGCCCATCGCGCACACGCCCTTAACCGACTCACCCGCGCCAACGAACCATTTGAATTTGGGCCAGACCAGGTCACTGCCCAATGCGACTTAGTAAAAGCCCTACAAGACGCCAAACCCCTAGTTCCAATCGACTATAGCTCTGCCGACCCTGTTATCTTGGCGGTGGATACCTCGTACATTGCCATTGGCTACTTCTTGTGCCAGTGCCTTAGCGACAATCGGAAACAGCGACGTTACAACCGCTTTGGGTCTATTACGCTAAACGACAGAGAGTCTCGCTACAGTCAGCCTAAGCTGGAGCTCTATGGACTCTTCAAAGCCTTCCGGTCGCTAAAGATGTATTTGATTGGCGTGCGGAACCTCATTGTTGAAGTCGACGCTAGGTACATCAAAGGCATGCTGCAGAATCTCGACATCCAGCTATCCGCTAGTATGAACCGATGGGTAGTCGCTATCCTCATGTTTCACTTTGAGTTGGTACACGTCAGGAGCTCTTTCCACGGACCAGATGGACTCTCTAGGTGACCACGACAGCCTGGCGACCTGGCAGTGGACCCCCAGGTTAAAAGGGATTTCAAGGACTGGATCGACCGATTACATGGTTTTGTGCACCTTATACAACAGCCAATCCCCCTACTATGACGGCAACAGCCTGCCAGCATCCTTTTACATCCCATTGTCCCTTACCGCCCAGAAATCTTTAGCGCACCCCTCACATTCTACACGGCAAGCATCCTTGGACAAGACTTGCCTCCAGTAAAAGTCGTACAGGAACCTCATTCGCTAAGAGAAGACAGCAGAAACCTGACCTACGATGCCGTTCCCCAATCCGCCAAGGCTAAGGTGGAAGACAGTCGCTTGCTAGTAGTTGAACAATGGATACAAGACCTTAAGCGACCCCCAGACCTTACCGACGAACAATACGCGAAATTTATCCGCTATGCTACCCGTTTCTTCTTTACCGACAACCGACTTTGGCGACGACATCGAGATGGCGCTCACAAGCTGATCATCAAGCCAGAAAGTCGCTTACGAGTCTTGCGCGCCATGCATGATGAGCTAGGACATAGAGGTCTGTACGCTATCCGAGCTTCTTTGCTAGAACGATTCTGGTGGCCACACGCTAGTGCCAACATCGCCTGGTACATTAGGACTTGCCACCTCTGCCAGATTCAACAAACACGCCAAGTACTCATACCGCCAACCGTTGCAACGCCAGCTCCCCTCTTCAGCAAAATCTACGTTGATACCATGCACATGCCCAAGTCTGGTCGCTACAAGTACATCATTCAAGGTCGTTGCTCACTAATCCACTGGCCTGAATTTCGAATGCTCCAAAGAGAAAATACCGAGGCGGTCGCCAAGTGGCTATTTGAAGACGTCATCTGCTGTTGGGGAGCGCTAAGAGAAATCGTCACGGATAACGGTGCGCCCATCATCAAAGCGCTAACATATCTCGCCAAGAAATACAATATCCATCACATTCGAGTATCGGGCTACAACAAATGTGCCAATGGCTTGGTAGAGAGACCACACTTTGACGTTCGGCAAGCGCTTTTCAAGGCAGTCGATGGCAACGAATCTTGTTGGAGCGAAGCGACATATTCAGTGTTCTGGTCAGAGAGGGTTACCATTCGTAAGCGCATGGGTTGCTCTCCCTATTACGCGGCTACTGGCACCCATCCTTTACTCCCTGCCGACATCATAGAAGCGACCTACCTTCAGCCAGCACCCAACAGCATCTTAGCGACTACCGATCTTATCGCCAGACGAGCTATTGATCTCCAGCGAAGGAAAGAAGATTTAGAGCGACTCCACGAGGTAGTCTTTAGCGCACGTCGCCAAGCAGCTCTACGATTCGAGACCGAGCATAGCGCTACCATCAAAGATTACAACTTCCTGAGGGGCACGCTAGTGCTCATGCGCAACTCCAAAATCGAGACCTCGTACAACAAGAAAATGCGCCCATGCTATCTAGGACCCTTGGTAGTTATCTCTCGTAACCGTGGAGGCGCATACGTGCTCTGTGAATTAGATGGTTCAGTACTGCATCGACCAGTTGCCGCCTTTCGCCTATTACCATATCTCGCCAGGGAACAAATCGACTTGCCGCTTGAAGCGCTAGATATCGATACTGCCAAGTTAAAAGAACTTGAAGAAACAGAATTACTGGACGATGATGACTTGCCGACTCTAGTTGAAGAAGAAGAAAATGATTAGAAAAGACTATATATTGATAAGCTCTTTCTTTCTATTACTTATCTTACTTATCTTTCTTGCCAATACTTACTGTACTATATTCCACAGACAATTCCTTACGTAGTCAAGTCGCAGCGCTAGCGTGTCGCCAACGCTTAGCGCTCTGCGCAACTCTTGCCAAGGGTTTTTTGCTATGATGATCTACTGAGCGTTTTCCTTTTCCTCAAAATTTGTCTAAGTCCCTCACATACTATTGTTCTTGCTAAAACCTACCTCAGAATACTTACCGCTTGCTTTCTCTTTGCTATACTTTCCTTGCTCTCTGCCGCTACGCTAACTCAGATTATTGGGCTCAATTCCTCCACTCGGCAGGGAAACAACAAAATTATATCAAAACGGGGCGCCAACAAAATATGTACAAAAAAAAAACGGCCTATCTACGCTAAGGTCCGTTCACTCACTATCATCCTCCATCAGCAACGAGTCGTCGGAGACCGGCAAAGAAGAGTTGCGTAGAGGTAGCAGGTCGCCCGGCAAGATGTTGTTGGCGGTCTGCCAATCCATGGCGGCTTGGCAATCTGCCTGGTAGTCGCGAAGGACGCTAAGGCTACGACCAAGGTTGGCATAGCGCAACCTCAGATGGCGGCTTGGCAATCTGCCTGGTAGTCGCGAAGGACGCTAAGGCTACGACCAAGGTTGGCATAGCGCAACCTCAGCGCCATTAGCTGCCCTCGGACTCGCTCCCGTTCTTGCCCCATTGCCGCCTCCATCGTTGCCGCCCTCCTCGAAAACCTCTCCAGCATCTCCCGCGGGTTAAGCGCCACTACCGGGTACACGAGGTCTTGTCCCAGCCAGTTGAAAGCGTCGCCTGTGACCGTTGGCTGCGGCTGGGGGGTCCACGAGGGATTGACCCTGGCGACTACTGGGCGTCTAGGCTCCAGTCTGGCAACGTCCTCGGGGTCGGAAACCTCCCAAGGGGCAACGCTACTGTAGGGAGGCAGCCAGCGCCACTCAGGCTCCTCCCTGGCTACTCCTGTCGCTCCCTCCCCTTCGCTTGCCACCACCTTGTCACCTTCCCGTTGTGTCGCCAGGGTTTCATCTTCACCCTCGGCGTCCTCATCCCTTCCCGTTGCCGCCCCCTCTGCCTTCTCCTCCCCCATCTCGACGTCTGCGGGAGCGTCTTCCCACTCCTCTTGAGGCGCCGAGTCGCCAACCGCTTCCCACTCTCCCTCCTCCTGCTCCCCGCCAAGAGATCTTGCCACCAAATGAATAGGTGACAAGAGACCGCTGGGGCCAGCCTCTGTGTCACGAGGCGGGAGGAGACTAGCCGCCAATGCCTTCTCCAGGTCTTCCATCTTGGTATCTTTTGGCGCTGGCAAGGGGGAAGGCGATGACGAGACCATGCGAGGACGTTTTTCTTTGCCCTTCCCTTTGCTGGGGGAAGGGGCTTGTCGTTTTTCTGGGACCGAAGTCCCTTGGCGCTCGCCGGCGCCTCGATTGCCGACAGATTCTGACCCATCTCCTTGGCGCATCGGCAACGCCAAGGAGGCTCATCCAATTGCTGCCATGCCACCTGCAGCCACCTTCTTCTTCTGCCCCTCCACAAACTCCCTAGCCCTCCTTACCAATACCGCGTGGGAAAACGTCTTTTCGACGAGAGCGTCTGGCGTGCCGCCACGCTCACGACTCTTGACCCCGTCGATAGTACAAGTGCGCTTGAGGGCGCCACAACGATAACACGGCTGGGCCCCAGTTGGGAACCAGCAGCCTTCTGGGTCGTTGTCCGCCCAGCACTTGTCACACTAGCGCTATGAGTCAGCGAGAGCTCAAAAAGACAGAAGAACTACTTACCGCTCCACGCACCTCCTTAAACGCTTGCCGGGTCGCCAGGGAAACGGTCTTCTTTCCCTTCATCTCCTCCATCACGACCCCGGCCTCTTGCCCCTCGTCAAGAACGGCCTCCTCCTGACACGGCAAAAGCAAACCTTTCAGCTCCTTGTCGTCAAAGGAGCTTTGGGTTGGTGCCTACAGAAACTTAGTAATTCCAGTTCAGAAAGAAAGTACCACTCACTGCGTATTGAGGAGCCGCCTTGCGACTCTGCAGATGTTGTTAGCGACAGTCGGCAACGGTAAGCGAAATTCAGCACTTACCTTGCGTTTGGAAGCGCCTACCGGCTTCCTCGGCGAGCCCGACTTGCTAGCCAGCAGCACTGGGCTCGAAGTGCTACTGGCGTGACCTACCTTGCCGGATCCCTCTACTACCGCCTGCCTCTCAATGGCAGGCGCCTTCCCTGCGGCAACGTCCTCCATCTCTGCCGCCAATGCTGCCACTCTCTCCCGCTCCTCTAGCGCCCTGGTAATCTTGCGGGCGTCTTGAGAAACCTCCTCCTGCCTTGCCGCGATCTCCTCCTCCACCTGCATACGCGCCAACGGCGCCAACACTTCTTGTTTGCTGTGTGGGGATAAATCAGACCAGAGCTAAGTTAGGATGAAGCGGTTAGAAATACTCACTCTGCCGCAGGCGCGCTTACCGTCATCGGCAACACCCCGGACAGAATGTCCTCCAACTCGTCCTCGATAGTGGGGACAGGGGGAGGCACCTAGGAAGCAATCAGCTAAGCGACACGGCAGGCAACAGAGACAACTTACGAAACGAGAAAAGGGCGCTAACCACTCAGCGCCACGATTGTCGACATATCGCGCACGGCACCACTCCCACACCTCGATTTCTCGATCCCAACCAACGCCAAGAACGCGTACCTCGTACCATCGCTCTAGAAGTTTCATCACGCCAACCACTAGTTTTTGGGGCACCTCGGCGCCAACGCCCTCGATATGACAGATAAAATTGTTGGCCTTGGCGATATAGGCGTAGGCAGCTTCCTGGGCAGCCTGAGAGGGCACTGGGGGCGGAGTTGGAATACGGAAGGACATTTTGATTTTTGAGCGCCAGGTAAAGATGGGGAGAAGAGGTGAAGTCCAAACTTATGTGCCAGGACTATAAACAAAATCTCAAGAACGCACGGACCACCTGTCACAAAAGCGGTAACGGTAACCATATTTGGTGACTGAGGACAGTCAATTTATTTTTCAGTTGGGGGGAGATGATAGGACCCCATACAGGATCAGCGCATCAACGGCAGGCGACGGCAACGCGGCATCAACTCAAAATACCTTAGCGCGCGCTAATTATCCAATTTTGGCGATATTTGACGGCCGCACATGGCAAGAAGCAGATCCAATCAGTGATAGCGCCGACAGCAGCAAGAATGACAACTGACAGATGGCATCAGTCACTGACGACAGCGCTTGGGAAAGAAGACTGACGATCTATCAAGAACTGACGGACAGCTTGGCGTTTGACCTTGGCGTCTGACACCGCTTAGCGTCTCGATTTGGCGCCTGACATCGCTTAGGTACTTTGACGGACAGAAGGGTGATGGAGTGATGGTTTAGCTTTGTGATCTGTCGCCTGGCGTCGCTAAGGCTCTTGAATGGACGGTAGAGATCTGAAACCGTTGGAGCTACTCCTATGAAATTTTCCAGTTTACCGCACTCTGGCGTCATTAGCCACTGGCGACGGCGAACTCCTTGTAGTATATATAGTACTTACCGACTTGTACATAGACATTATCAGGAATTGAACAATAGATCAGAGTTTACTACTCCCCTTACTTCAGTCTCCCTTACGCTCAAGAGCTCATTTACGCTACGGTCGGCAACGTCAAACTCATCGGCAGTTACAGACGCTCGCCAACACTCGACACACTTGCGCCTTGCAACTACGGCAGGCATTATCGACGCTTAGACTTCGCTAAGCATATCGTGCTCTTGCCGCTCACATTGCCGTGTTTGCTTACCGCTTCCTCCTAGGCGCTCTACCTTAGCGCTTGACACTTGCCGACCCCGTTGATGATGCCAACTGTGGTTGGGTGCGCTGGACGTATACGCAGTACAACGCCGTCTCCAGCGCCTGGCGTACGGGTTTGTGAGGAGTCCCGGCAGGGTCCCGGTGTGCTCGAGCAGAGGTGATAGGGTGATGCGCTAGACGATAGCGCCTCGGATGCTACCTAGCAAGTGGTAAGCGTCGTAGTTTAGGAGAAGTTATAGAGAAAGAAACGAATAGCGCAGCGTAGCGTGCCCGTAGGTGGCACCGTAAACGACGAAGACGAGATAGACGAAGCTAGCGCCGAACTTGGTGGCAAAGTCAGGCAACGCTAGCGCGATTTGAACGCTAAGTGTAACTGGGTGCTCAAGAGGTTACGATTCGTTGTTATATACATGGCAAGTAGCTAGTTTTTATACTATGCGCTACATTATTTCCAAAATAAGTCCATTGACGGCGCTACCGATTAGCGCCTCCCTTCGTGACTGTAGCTAACAGCCACCTGTCAACGGCGACCTGCAGCACATGGATGACGGTGACCAACGGCGACTCTAAAACTACTTAGAAGTGGTACGAGTTTGCTCACTTTTTGATGTAATTTAATTGGCCATGCCATCCCGGGGTATGGTCGGAGAATCCTCGACAGACGCCGTGAGCGCTAATTCCGGCGCTAAACATTGTACCATCTTTTGATAGATTTAAATGTCGGGTCTGCGTGTATCCTGTCTCGTCGTCATTGATTCTTTTAGACTTCTGATTGAGGTGCCTCGGTGATTGACAGCGCCAATTGCTAACTCCTTCCAGTACTGATCGGGTTTTGGTCAGAGTCCCCTCCCGCCGTTATGCTAGCGCTATGAGTCCTGAGTCTTCTTGGTCTTCAAAGTAACTGAGTGGAGTGCGCTGAGGGGCTGATACTGGTGATTGAGATGAATGGATAAGTCTTGCCATAGAGCGCCCGCGGTAGGGCTGCTCTGTACCCAAGGCTGGTCGCTAGAGCCTTTAGTGTGTCAAGTGTTGGTCGGCCTATAATGTCCCTTGATGCGCTCAGTCCGAGTAGAAGCCTATCATCTCCCCCCAACTGAAAAATTGACTGTCCTCAGTCAAACGCCGTCGTTAATTTGACTGCGCTACGGTCCGTATAATGCCGCCGGCACCTTATAAAAAGTCGTTTTCCATACTTCACCTTCCCGTGTTTTCCTTCCCATCTTTCCAGTATGTCCACTTCTTTCGACGCCTCTGCTCTCCACAATTTCCTGGCTAAGGCCTCCTATTTATTTGATCGCGCTAAGTCTGTCGGTCCCGCCGATGCGCCACAAACCGTCCCTGGTATTATGCAACTCTATCGGCGCTGGCTCGTGGTCCGCAGCTCCGACAGTTCCTGGGAGCGGGGTGACGAGGTTCGCGAGTGGTGCGTGGCCCGGTACCGTGAGTATGAGGGTGCCGATTGGTTGCGCCCTTTTGCGGACCTTTTTGTAAGTTTTCTAAGTTTGATTTTGGCGTTGTGGCGCTAAGGTTCAGCGCCCATACTAGGCTCCCTCCTTATCTGACGAGATCGACGCGTTGTTGGCTAGCACCGAGGTCAGCGAAGTAAGTCCTTCCTTCTCCTCCCCCCTTTTTCCACTGTTAATCCTTGAGTAGTCGGTTGCCACGTCTCCCACCGTCGCCAGTCTTCCTACTGCCCCCTCGGCCTCTACTGTCCCTTCTGTTCCTACCGCCCCTCCTTCTTCGACTTCTGTTCCGCCTCCTTCCGTTCTTGGCAGCCCTTTTCGTGGCGCTACTTCTTCTACTCGCCCTGCCCCAAGCGCTGCTTCTCCCGTCCGTACTGCCCCTCCCCATTTGGCCATCAAACGTATTGCCGTTTCTCGTAGCGAGCCACGACCCGGCCCGACGCGCCCAACTTCTCACGGTCCTCCACGTAATTTCGCCATTGTTATTGAACGAGCGCCTCCTGCTCGTGCTAGTTCTCCTCCCAAACATACCGTGCGTTCTTTCCCTATCTTCCTTACTCCATTTTTCTGACTTCTCCCCTTCCAGATCAATTTCCCTGCTCGTGTTCCCCCTTTGTATTCCCTATCTTCCTTACTCCATTTTTCTGACTTCTCCCCTTCCAGATCAATTTCCCTGCTCGTGTTCCCCCTTTGTATGTCGTAAGTGCTTTGCTCGTTGTCGCTAGACTTTAGCGCCTAAATGTTAATGTCGATAGGCGCCTAACCAGACCATGTTCACCGACGCGGAGCTTCGCGACCTTTTGCGTCTTCACCGTGATACTACCGTCATTGATACCGGCGTCCCGGCTGGTGTCCAAGTACTGGGCGGCAAGAAGAAGGTTACCATTGCGGTGATACTACCGTCATTGATACCGGCGTCCCGGCTGGTGTCCAAGTACTGGGCGGCAAGAAGAAGGTTACCATTGCGCCCTTGGAGCGTTGCGCATTTAGGGCAAAGATTGGCGCGGTAAGCACTGGTTTGCCCCTTAGTAGGTTCATGCCGTCGCTGACTTCTTTCTTAGTGTGACAAGTGTTGGTCTGAGAACGACCCTGAGGGCTGCTGGTTTCCTACCGCGTCTCTGCCTTGCTATCGGTGCGATGCGTTGAAACGAGGCTGCGCCTTCAACGGGATTCGTACTCGTGAACGTGGTAGGGACGCCATTATGCAAAGGAACTATGAGCGCGCAGTGTTGGTTCGTAACGCCCGGGACTTCGTGCTGCAGCAACGTGATTTGGCGGCTACTCACCAACCCACGGTAATCAGCACAGCCAGCCTGGCGCTGCCGACTACCCAGGATGGTACTACCGTGGCGGCACCTTTTGCTCGCTCTCCTCGTTGTCCCGTCCTTTTGAAGCATAAGCCTGTTGTCGCGTCTCCTGGCAAGAGCCCTGGTAAGCGCCGCGAGCTAGCGCCTGCTACGCCTGTGGTTTTGTCTTCGACCGAGTCTTCTACGGATGAGGGGGAGGGCACTGAGAGGGATGCCGAGGGAGAGGATGATGATGAAGCTGAGCCCGTTGTTGATGCCGATGCGCTATTGGCGGTACGCGCTCTCCTGCTTCGCCTTACTCCCCCTATCGCCGCTAACCCTCGTCAGAGTGGCCCCAGTGGTAACCAGTACGCATTTTCCTAACTTCTCTTTTCTTCGCGTGCTAACTTCTTGACTGATAGGTCCCCCACTCCCGTTCCCGTCGTTGTGGCTATCCCTGCTGCCGAAGATGTCGTTATGTCTGACGCTGGCGCTACCCCCGCCCCCGAGTCGGTTGCGGCTAGCGACACTCCAGTTGCTCTCCCTATCACTCCGTCCCTTACTCCTCCCCACAGCTCCTCTTCTTTTCCTAGTAGTCGCGAGACTTCTGCGGCGCCGGAATCCGAAGGAACCCTGGTGCCGGAAGGTGAGCGTCGTCGCCGCTGGAGATACTTGCCTCCCTACGGCATCCATCTTTCTTCCGCCAGAGCTATGTCCCCCGGCGACGAGCGCCATGAGTGGACACCCCGTGCGCCTGTAACTGTCCGGGTACGTCTGTCTTTGTTTGTTCCCCTTTTTCTCCCCTTTTCTAACCTTCCATAAGTTCGATCCCTTTTGGACGCCCCCTCCCGCCATGCGAGTTTCTGGCGACGCCTTCCCTTGGCTCGGGGACGAGTTCTCCTATCCCGTTACCCCTCTCCGTCCTTCTGCCGACCTTCGCCAGCAACTCCGTCATATCGAGGATGCGACCGAAGCCGTTGGTCGCGAACTTGCCAACCTGCGTCCTCACGTTTCCACCTTAGCTCGCCGCGAGCGCCTCCTTCTCGAGCTTCATGACGATATTACAGCTGCGCTTGAGTGGCAAGCGAGTAACTCGATCCAGGACGGGGACTTGCTTCCTTTGGGCGATCCCGCCCTTCCCGAGTATGATCCGTAGTTGCCGACCCTTAGCGCTTTTAAACTTTTATGGACTTAGTCTTTTTGATACGAACTTTGTAGTGTGTGATCCTATAATAAACGCCTCCCTTGGCTTCAAATCGTCAGTTTGTAAGTAATCAAAAGAAAATAAGTAAAAAGGGGAAACGCTCAGTAGATCATCACAGCGCAAAAACCCCTTTGCTGACGCGGTCCAATAGCCATTACCGCGCCAGCCTAAGTAGAAAATAGGAACTGTCTGGAAATAAATAAGCGGATCCATGTAAGAAGTAGCGCGTATAAAGAAATAGAAAACCAGTGATCGCTTATGTCCGTTTAGCGCGGTTGTGAGTAAGCGCTGAACATCGAATGTCGATTCCCTTTTTGGAGGGACCCAGAATAAGTTAAGCACTTTTGATTGGCTAGCGCTCCTGTTAGGGTCCTGGCTCCTTGAGAAAAGTCCTCCCATGCTGTCGCTAATCGAAACACTTCCCGTGTCCTATAAATTACTTATGCATCAACTCGATTCCATCAGTCTTCGCGATGGCCACCCCGTCTGGTTGCGTGTGGACTCGAAGCTGTGATCGCGCCTATGTTACCATGGACCCTCCCACCTTTCTGGACCGGGCCACCTCGTTCTTTCATCACTACCCTCCCGAGGGTATTCCTAAGTTGGCCGACGAAGTAGTCGAGTTGGGTCGTCGCTGTCGGCTTCTGCGGGCTGCTTGTGAAATTTGGGGAGACGTGTCCCCGTTAACGCGTTTTGGTACAGAGGCTACTTGGAGTCAGGCTTTCCATGTGCGTGTCTTGCTATTCTTGGCGCACTCCTTCTGACAGTCGCCCAAATCCAGGAAATCGCCACCAAAGACACGGCGGATCGTCTTCAACTTTTGATGGAGGAAAGCTATTACCTGGTTAGTAACTGAGCCATCACCTCTCCTTCCATGTCTAACGGCTCCTTTCCCTTAGTCCCCTCGCAAGTATACCGGCGCTCGTCTCTTTCGTGGTCCCCTCGAGGGGCCGACGGTAGTTAGCAAGCGTATTTCTTGGTTCGGCCCTTCTTGACCTGTCGCGTGTTGTTTTTCTCCCCCCCCCCTATAGTTTGAGTGAGGCGATCCCATCTTCTTCGCAGCGCCACCGGCCTAACATATTCCCAGCTTTTTGCTTCTTCTGCCGTTGTTATATGAAATATATCGTTGTTGTCGCGTCCTCGTGATGGTGCCGCATAAGTTCTGTTTCCTAAGTCCCTTCGACCCTGCATAAGGTCGCTAGGTATATATCTGAGATTTCCGGGCCTAGCGTTGTTAAGTTCTTCGAAATGCCTGCTCCCTTTTTCCTTCTTGAAGATATCACCTCTGTCCCTCGTCCCGAGGTCTTAGATTGCCTCGAGATGTTCTTTGCTCGACTGTCCCCAGGCGGTATTTGACACCACAACGGCAATATCCTGACCCTGATTCGGCGCTACCGGTTACTTCTGGCTATGGCCCAGGAGTGGCTCGTAGAGTCCGAACAGCACCCCAACGCGGTAAGTTTCTACCGTCCGAGTGATTAAGTACCTTCTTACGTGTCCTCCCAGCCTCCTATTTCGGGTAGCACAAAAAGCTTGGAGTACCTACTCCTCAAAACGGATAATGTTGTGAGTTCCTCTCCTTTTCCCCGTTCACACATTCAGGTTTGCTGACCCCAGCTTCAGACTTTGAAGTGGTTGCCCTTGCCGGATCTGATTGACGACGATGTTCGTGCCGCCACGCTCGAGCGCGTCATCATTCCTTTTACGCCTCTAGCTCCTCGCTTCGGAGCTGGAGCGCCTCCTGCCCCCATCCATGCGTCTCCACCCGGTTCCTCCGCCTTTCGCTTCGGAGCTGGAGCGCCGCCTGCTCCCATAAACGAATCTCCCACCGGCTCTTCCACCATTCGCGCTGGAGCGCCGCCTGCTCCCTCCAATGAATCTCCTCCCGGCTTCTCCACCTTTCCTCCGGGGACCTTTCCCTCTACTCCGTCGCCTATTCTTCCCCCTGCACCGCCTCCTTCTCCTGCGCATCTCCGCCGCAGACAGCACCCCCGGCGCTCTGAGGGATTTGTCAGGGGTCCTCGCCGTAGAACGTAAAGTAGCCCATAGATCAATCATTGCCAGTTCTATAGTCCTGTATAGTATTGTATAGTATGAAATCCAATGCGTTGTTGTTCCATTCATAAGTAAGGTGGAAGGCGCTAAGGTCTAGCGCCCTTCCCCTCCGGATCCTATTACTGATCGGTTTCTTCTTCTGGTGCGACTTCGTCATCGTCCACAAATTCGGTTTCCTCTAGTTCTCGAAGTTTAGCAGTGTCAATGTCCAGCGCCGATACAGGTAATGAAATGTGTTTGCGCGCTAAGTAGGGAATGAGTCGGAATGCCGCTACTGGTCGATGCAAAACTGAGCCGTCCAACTCGCAGAGTACGTATGCGCCTCCCCGATTGCGGGAAACCACTATTAGGGGTCCCAGATACCGAGGCCGCATCTTTTTGTTATGAGTAACTTCGATCTTGGAGTTGCGCATTAGTACTAGGGCGCCAGTTGTGAAGTTGTAGTCTCGGATCGTGGCGCTATGCTCGGTCTCAAATCGTAGCGCAGCTTGCCGTCTAGCCTGAAATACTACCTCGTGTAAGCGCTCGAGATCCTCCATGCGTCGTTGTAAGTCTATAGCGCGTCTAGCGATCATGTTGGTAGAGGATAGTATTGAGTTCGGTGGGGGTTGTAGGTACGTCGCTTCCACCACGTCCGCAGGTAGCAAGGGGTGGGTGCCAGTCGCCGCATAGTAGGGAGAGCAGCCCATCCTCTTTCGTACGGTAACCCGCTCCGACCAGAAGACCGAATAAGTCGCCTCGCTCCAGCGACTTTCGTCACCGTCGACCGCCTTGAATAGCGCTTGTCGAACATCGAAATGTGGCCTTTCTACGATTCCATTAGCACGTTTATTGTATCCTGAGACTCGGATGTGTTGTATGTTGTATTTCTTGGCAAGATAAGTGAGCGCCTTGACTATTGGCGCTCCGTTGTCTGTGACGATCTCGTGAAGGGCTCCCCAGCGGCAGATAACGTCCTCAAAGAGCCACTTAGCTATAGCGTCTGTATTTTCCCGCTGAAGCATACGGAACTCCGGCCAATGTACCAAGGAACACCTTCCTTGAATGATATACTTGTAGCGCCCTGACTTGGGCATGTGCATGGTGTCGATATATATTTTTCCAAATAACGGCGCTGGAGTCGCTAAAGTGCGAATATACCACGCGATATTGGCGCTAACTTGCGGCCACCAAAAGCGCTCCAAAAGGTTCGCCCTTGTCACATAGAGTCCTTGGTGTCCCAAGTCATCATGCATAGCGCATAGAATCCTAACTCGATTATCCGGTTTGATTACTAGTTTATGGGTGCCCTCTCTATTTCGTCGCCAAAGTCGGTTTTCCACCATAAAGAAAGTTGTCGCATATCGAATGAAGGTGGCGTATTCCATATCCGTAAGGTCTGATGGTCGTCGCAAATCCTGTAGCCACTTCCTAACCTGGTCCACTCGCTGATCTTCTGACTTAGCTTTGGCGCTTTGAGGTACCGCCGCAAATCCTGTAGCCACTTCCTAACCTGGTCCACTCGCTGATCTTCTGACTTAGCTTTGGCGCTTTGAGGTACCGCCGAATATGGCAGGTTCTGACTGTCTTCTCTCAAGGGTCTTGGTTCCTCGACTATCTTTAGATCGTTAGATGGCTTAGCGACGTTATAGATACTGGCCGTGTAAAAAGTTGATGACGTCTGATATGGTCGGGGCTGGTACGGAACAATAGGGTGAAGCCAATTTGAAACTGGTTGGTCTTTGCGAAGCGCCGGAATAGGCAGCTGAATGATATGCATGAAACCATGCAATCGATCGATCTAGTCGTCAAATACATCGTTGTCGCTATCGTCTAGCGCTTCATCTTCCGGTTGTCTGGGCCGCCTAGATAATCCGTCCAGCCTGTGGAATGCACTTCTGACGTGTACTAACTCGAAGTGAAACATTAATATCGCTACTACCCAGCGGTTCATACTGGCCGACGGTTGAATATCAGGGTTCTGAAGCATTCCTTTGATGTATCGTGCGTCGACCTCGACAATGAGATTTTGTACCCCAATGAGGTACATGCGCAGCGCCTGAAACGATCGAAACAAGCCATATAACTCTAGCTTGGGCTGACTGTAGCGCGATTCTCGGTCGTTAAGGGTAATCGATCCGAAGCGATTGTAGCGCCTAATCTTCCGGTTCGCGCTATCACACTGGCATAAGAAGAAGCCAACGGCGATATATGATGTGTCAACAGCAAGTATAACGGGATCGGCGGTAGTATAGTCAATGGGTACCAATGGTTTCGCTTCCTGTAGCGCCTTTACTAAGTCCTTCTGGGCATTGATTTGATCGGGTCCGAATTCAAAGGGGACCCCTGAACGGGTTAGGCGATTAAGGGCGTTTGCGTGATGAGAAAAATGGTGTATGAACATGCGCAGCACCCCTACAGTGCCCAAGAACGCGCGAACTTCCGAGAGGTTATGACAGACCCCCCATTTCTCCAACAGCGCTAATCGGCTCTTTTCTGGAATCCTGCCTTCTGGCGTGCAAACGTGCCCCAAAATTTTAAACTGCGGTGCGCAAAGAACGAGCTTGTGCCCTGAAAACGTCCCGCCACAATACTTCATGCGCTGAAGTACTCGGTTAACCAGTTGAAAGAATTCCCATAGCGCCATGCGAATATTAGGATTTTCCGGGTGAACTTCGGGCTTGCCATCTACCAATCGCCAATCCTTCAGGCCTTTAACTCCTACGTCGTCTATGAAACTGAGCACATGGTGGGGTATTTCAGGCTGTAGGATAAACGTAATATTGTCATGAAATATCGGTACCGAGTTTGTCCATCCCATAGGAAGTGTGACTAGTCGGGCTGTAGGATAAACGTAATATTGTCGTGAAATATCGGTACCGAGTTTGTCCATCCCATAGGAAGTGTGACTAGTCGTAGCGCCCCAAATGGTGTTTGAAATGTCGTCAAGTCGCGAGAGGAAGGATGGATTAAGCGCTCGTCATAGCCTACGTACAAATCCAGGGTAGCGCCACATATTCGTCCCGCAAAAGATTCAGCGACGTGATCGGGAAATGGCGGTACCCCTGAATGACGAATGGTGACTTTGTTTAGCGGTTCTAGGCTGTGAACTATACGTAGCTTCCCGTTTTTCTTTAGTACGCAGAACCACCTCGAGCGGTAGGCCAAATTAGAAGGCTCGTATACACCTGCCGCTATCTTGGAGCGAATAATTTGGCAGACTTCGGCTTCGATGCCCGGGGGTATGGGTCGGTTATGCTCAGTCCAAGGCACGTGCGGTATTGTTGGTATAACCACTGGTGGAAAGAAGTCAGTTCTAAGTTTACCGCGTTCTGAGTCCTCCCATGCAAAAGCCTCATTCTGTTTTTGCATGATGTCGACTAATACGTTCATCTCCTCCGTTGAGAGGAAGCCGGTATCGTGGGCGCTAAGAAATAGCGCCTTTCGTTCTTCTGTAAATCGTCCTGTTGGTTCAAAGGGTGGTGGATTTGGATCGAGTTTTGGCAGGGTAGCCAAAGGGTCGCCTATTATTTTTCTTTTGATGCGAAATTCCTCGGGTACGGCGCTGGATCGAGTTTTGGCAGGGTAGCCAAAGGGTCGCCTATTATTTTTCTTTTGATGCGAAATTCCTCGGGTACGGCGCTTGCTACCAGTTTTGTTTTAAGCGCTACGGGTTTATATTTCTTCTTGACCTGAACCCCTTTGCGCTTAGGGGTACTATTGTTAGCAAACATATTATAAATAGAGTCATGGTTTCTAGCGAAACCTGATATCAAAGATTCTTTTGAGTCGGGAGTAGAAACGAAATAAGTGTCTGTTGAAAGGTTTTCAGTAATATCTGACGCCGTGAGGTATAAGTAGGATAACGCTTCGCTAGTAAGCGACGAAGAAGAATTCAAGATTTCATGGGCTAAAGGGGTATATGATATAAAGTTTACTTGCCCAGTCCGATGGTTATAGTCCAAGATAAGCGCTTCATCTCCATGATCCTCATCACTCATCTCCTCGATGGCGCCGGAAAACACTCGCAAGGGTCGTCGCTAACGTAAGGTCGCTTTCTTGGTCCCGGTTTCTGGAATTTCCCCCGTGGAAACATTGGTACCGTTCTGGGTCGTCGCTAACGTAAGGTCGCTTTCTTGGTCCCGGTTTCTGGAATTTCCCCCGTGGAAACATTGGTACCGTTCTTCTGACGCCCGAGTTAGGGTCGCTAATAGTTAGCGTCGTTTCGTCTTCAGACGTCGTCTTGACTACTGATCGGGCTAAGACGTCGAAGGGCCTCCCTAATAATAAGTCGTACGCAGGCGATCTAAGAATGTGTATTTGAAGGTAAAACGTAAGATCGCCAACAGCGCATGGCACGTTACGAGCCATTCCCAAGGATCGATCAATAGTGCCGTTAGCGCTTTGCATATTAAGAATGATGGTCGGGTCGTAAATGATGCCAAGCTCATTAGCGACGTCAGCAGCCATTGAAATAATCTGTGATCCGCTGTCCACTATAGATTCTATCTCGCTTTTTCCATCAACTGTCAACATAATCGAGCGAATCGCGTGAGAGTCTTGGGCTACAGTGAGGACGGCGGGATCGTCGCTAGATCTTAGCGACTTAAGGTAAGTTTCGACCGGGTCAATGGACGTAGCTTCTTTAGGTGGCGCGGCCTCTTCTTTGATTTCTGACGTGACCGTCTCAGTTATGTACGCGAATCCAGGTAGCGCGTCGCCGCATTCGTCCACCGCCGTTACATTGTTAGCTACGTTCCATCAAGGGGTTACCGCTGTACGCATCTGATTCCTGACGTCTGGCGCCACACTGCATAGCTCCTCTACTGACATCGTGACTTGACTTTTCATAATACGATCGAATACTTGCTTAGATTTTTCTATGTCGTAGATTGGTGCCGTTGGTTGGTAGCCTCCTGCTGGCTTGTCTGGCGCCCCAAAGTTTCGATTGATAGGCGGAGCGTAGTTACCGGCAAGTCCTGAATACGGGTGTAGTGGCGGTTCCGTGCTAGCTGGTGCTTTGGCCGTATCAGGTGTGTCGTCGTTGATACTGGAATTCAAAGGCTTTGCAGGTGCTGGATCGGTCGTAGCGCCTGAAGGTCTATAGTCTTTCAACGGTTGCTTGCTCTTTTTAATCTCGACACCATTGAAAACCTGATTCTTTAGCGACTTTAGCTCCCTTTCCAACGTCTCGATCCTCTCCTCTTTTTAATCTCGACACCATTGAAAACCTGATTCTTTAGCGACTTTAGCTCCCTTTCCAACGTCTCGATCCTCTCTTCTCGTGACAACGTCGGTCGCTCGCTAACAGCGTTAAGCTGGAGTACTTCATGGATTAGCGCCTGTTGTGGAGTTGTTTCTGCCTCCGCTGCGGCCGTACTATTGAGATTGCCCGTCGCTAAGTTCCCAGGGTTACGTCGGTGCCATTCATCAATTCGCCCCTGGAAGGTTCGGTGCTCAGGATATAGAGGGATGTTAGCGCCGGAGGGTAGGACTATTTTCCCGTCGGCGCCTCGGCGTGCTCTTCCTTGGCGCAGGTATTGTTCGAGGATAGCGCAGCGTCCGCGAGTCATCGTATGTCCTGCCTCACCACAGAAGTGACAAGGGCCGGATTGCATATTACCTCGTGGCGCATTAAGGCTAGTCGAGATTAACGTTTCCAATTTGCTCATAACGTTTGCGACAGCCATGTTGACTGCGTTTTCCAGGTCCTCCTTCTTGACAAAACCTCCCTGATTGTTAGTTGCGCTAGGTGCGGGCGCCGCAACAGGTGGCGCCTTTCCTCCGTTATCAGTGCTAGAAGGTCGCTGGAAGGGGATGCCAGTATCTGTGCCTTTCAGTATCCATTTACCTGCTTCAAAGACGTCTTCTATATCGTAGGGTTCCTCAGGATGGTGGTCGGACTTAAGAATTTCTAAGCGACGAGCTATACGAGTCCAAAGTGATGTTGGAATGCCTTGTTGAAACAAGCGCCGTTCCTCGTTCCTGTAGAGTTTGCCATTCTGTACTAGCCATCTTGCAATTCGCTGGAAGTCTCGATAATAAGTAGATAGCGTGCCTAGTGTATAAATGCCCGTTGCGAAGGTATCCTGTACCAGTTTCTGGATTTCAAGGACGGTATAGCGCGTGGATTCTTCAGCGCCAGGGTACAGTTTAATGATCGCCTTTTTCCATTCCTCGTAGGTAAACGACCTTGGCACCGCCTCTCGTGTTAATCCTTGAAACTCATCCAGTCCCGTCCAGGATTCCGCGGTATCGTAGGAAACGTATCTGGCGGCGTATTCTTTCATTTGTGTGTTGTCGGTGACTCGGCAGTCGCGTAATAAATATTCCAATTCTCGGAAATACTGTGTTAGCTCGCGAGGTTTCGTCTCGTCCCATTTTGGCGACAAGAAGTGGTTTCTTGGCGGCATACGCGGTGTGTTTGCCTGCTCCATACTAGCTGGCGTCGACGTCGTGGTGGGAATAGTAGTGTTAGTGGTAGTTTCGCTTGGCGTGGTTGTAGTCGGTACTGGCTCGGGTAATTCTGAGTCGCTAGGTTCTGGCGATAATGACCTAGACAGCTCTTCCAAAGGAGTAAGCGGTGTATGGTTTTCATCTGCTAAGTATTCGAATGGTCGGGAAAATGGGAAGAAGCTTTCAGCCAAGCTATCTGGAGCGGCTTCAAGCTCCTGATCTAAAGTCTGCCTCGGTAGCGCGCCTGGTAAGTGTGGTGACTCAGTTAAGGTTTGCTCAAACGCGCTCTCCAATAGGAGGCGGCGCTGTCGCTGGGCTCGAGTTTCCGGCGGAATTCTGCCTCAATAGAACCCCTCGCAGTGGGCTCCAAAATGATGACGCCAACTGTGGTTGGGTGCGCTGGACGTATACGCAGTACAACGCCGTCTCCAGCGCCTGGCGTACGGGTTTGTGAGGAGTCCCGGCAGGGTCCCGGTGTGCTCGAGCAGAGGTGATAGGGTGATGCGCTAGACGATAGCGCCTTGAATGCTACCTAGCAAGTGGTAAGCGTCGTAGTTTAGGAGAAGTTATAGAGAAAGAAACGAATAGCGCAGCGTAGCGTGCCCGTAGGTGGCACCGTAAACGACGAAGACGAGATAGACGAAGCTAGCGCCGAACTTGGTGGCAAAGTCAGGCAATGCTAGCGCGATTTGAACGCTAAGTGTAACTGGGTGCTCAAGAGGTTACGATTCGTTGTTATATACATGGCAAGTAGCTAGTTTTTATACTATGCACTACATTATTTCCAAAATAAGTCCATTGACGGCGCTACCGATTAGCGCCTCCCTTCGTGACTGTAGCTAACAGCCACCTGTCAACGGCGACCTGCAGCACATGGATGACGGTGACCAACGGCGACTCTAAAACTACTTAGAAGTGGTACGAGTTTGCTCACTTTTTGATGTAATTTAATTGGCCATGCCATCCCGGGGTATGGTCGGAGAATCCTCGACAGACGCCGTGAGCGCTAATTCCGGCGCTAAACATTGTACCATCTTTTGATAGATTTAAATGTCGGGTCTGCGTGTATCCTGTCTCGTCGTCATTGATTCTTTTAGACTTCTGATTGAGGTGCCTTGGTGATTGACAGCGCCAATTGCTAACTCCTTCCAGTACTGATCGGGTTTTGGTCAGAGTCCCCTCCCGCCGTTATGCTAGCGCTATGAGTCCTGAGTCTTCTTGGTCTTCAAAGTAACTGAGTGGAGTGCGCTGAGGGGCTGATACTGGTGATTGAGATGAATGGATAAGTCTTGCCATAGAGCGCCCATGGTAGGGCTGCTCTGTACCCAAGGCTGGTCGCTAGAGCCTTTAGTGTGTCAAGTGTTGGTCGGCCTATAATGTCCCTTGATGCGCTCAGTCCGAGTAGAAGCCTATCACCGTTACCGACTTTTACCCATTTTTCACAGGCGCGTTCTCTGGGACCTGCCCGGGACTCCTCACATCACTTTTAGCGCGCCCAACGCAAACTCTTGGTATGGTAACACTATTGTTACATTTGTTACTGACCAAACTTTGGGCGTCATCAACGTTGCCGAATCCTTTGCTGGGCGTATTTGTGGTGCCACTCTTGACCTCTATGTTGGCTACGATGAACACCTGATACACCCTTCTTCCTGGGATCTCACTACTTTTCAAACTCCGTTTGGCGTGTTGTGCCTAGTCACTTTACCGATGGGCTGGACAAACTCAGTCCCCATATTCCATGACGACATCACTTTCATCCTCCAACCTGAGATTCCACATAATGTTCTTAGTTTCATTGATGATGTTGGTGTCAAAGGCCTCAAAGACTGGCGACTCGTAAACGGCTTACCGGTGATGACGCCCAAAGTTTGGTTAGTAACAAATATATCAATAGTGTTACCGTACCAAAAGCTTGCATTGGGCATGCTATAAGTGATGTGAGGAGTCCCGGGCAGGTCCCAGAGAACGCGCCTATGAAAATAAAGTGAAACCGGAAAAGGTCAGCAAGTGTCAAGCGCTAAGGTAAAGCGCCTATGAAAGAAGCGGTAAGTGCACACGGCAATGTCAGTGGCAAGAATGCGGTAAGCTTAGCGAGGTCTAAGCGTCGTTAATGCTTGCCGTAGCTGCAAGGCACAAATAGGTTGAAGGCTAGCGATAGTCTGCAACTGCCGATGAGTTCGACGTTGCCGACCGTAAATGAGGTCTTGAGCGTAAGGGAGGCTGAAGTAAGGGGAGCAGGAAACTCTGTTCTCTCGTTCAATGGGTATGTACAAGTCGGTAAGTACTTTTTATACTACAAGGAGTTCACCGTCGCCAGTGACTAACCATTGCCAAAGTGCGGTCAACTAGAAAATTTCATAGGGGTAGCTCCAACGGTTTCAGATCCCTACCCAGTGACTAACCATTGCCAAAGTGCGGTCAACTAGAAAATTTCATAGGGGTAGCTCCAACGGTTTCAGATCCCTACCGTCCATTCAAGACCTTTAGCGACGCCAGGCGGCAGATCGCGAAGCTAAACCATCAATCCATCACCCTTCTGTCTGTCCAAATGCTTAGCGATGTCAGGCACCAAATCGAGGCGCTAAGCGATGTCAGATGCCAAGGTCAAACGCCAAGCTGTCCGTCAGTTTTTGATAGATCATCAGGCTTCTCCCTAAGCGCTGTCATCAGTGACTGATGCCATCTGTCAGTTGTCATTCTGTCTGCCATTGGCGCTATCACTGATCAGATCTGCTTCTTGCTGTGCGCAGCCATCAAATATTGCCAAAATTGGTTAGTTAGCGCGCACTAAGGTATCCTGAGCCTGTGCCATGTTGCCGTAGCCTGCCGTTGATGCGCTGATCCTGTATGGGGTCCTATCACTGGCAACCCATCCCGAAAACTCCAACATTCGCTTAGCGCTATGGGAGTTTTTCCTCCTGCTCAACTGGGTGCTCCAATGTATGAAGTATAGCAGTGGAACCTTTAGCAGCCACAAGCTCCTCCTTTGTGCGCCAAGGTTCAAAATACTTGGTCACATCTGCACTCCCGACAGACGCGTTCCCAATGAGTCTCGCTTAGCACTCCTGGAGCAATGGGGTTCTTGCTGCAACTTATCTCAAGTTCACGCCTTTCTTGGTACCGTAGGCATTCTCAGGATATTCGTCAAGAATTTTGCCCATCGCACACACGTCCTTAACTGACTCACTCGCGCTAACGAGCCCTTTGAATTTGGGCCAGACCAGGTCACTGCACAACAAGACTTAGTAAAAGCCCTACAAGATGCCAAGCCCCTAGTACCCATTGATTATAGCTCTGCCGACCCTGTTATCTTGGCGGTGGATACCTCGTACATTGCCGTTGGCTACTTCTTGTGCCAGTGCCTTAGTGGCAATCAGAAACAGCAACGTTACAACTGCTTTGGGTCTATCACGCTAAACAACTGGGAATCTCACTACAGTCAGCCTAAGCTAGAGCTCTATGGACTCTTCAAAGCCTTCCGGTTGCTAAAGATGTATTTGATTGGCGTGCGGAACCTTATTGTTGAAGTCGACGCTAGGTACATCAAAGGCATGCTGCAGAATCCCGACATCCAGCCATCCGCTAGTATGAACCGGTGGGTAGTCGCTATCCTCATGTTTCACTTTGAATTGGTCCATGTCAAGAGCTCTTTCCACGGACCAGATGGACTCTCTAGGCAACCATGGCAGCCTGGCAACCCGGCAGTGGATCCACAGGCGGATAATGATTTCAAGGACTGGATCAACCGATTACATGGTTTTGTGCACCTCATACAACAGCCAATTCCCTTATTATGACGGCAACAGCCTACTAGTATTCTTTTACATCCCATTGTCCCTTACCGCCCCAAGATATTTAGCGCACCCCTCACATTCTACATGGCAAGCATCCTTGGACAAGACTTGCCTCCAGTAAAGGTCGTACAAGAACTCCATCCGCTAAGAGAAGACAGCAGAAACCTGACCTACAATGCCGTTTCCCGATCTGCTAAGGCAAAGGTGGAAGACGGTTGCCTGTTAATAGTCGAACAATAGATACAAGACCTCAAGCGACCAGCCAGCTTTACCGACAAACAATACGCGACCTTTATCTGATATGCCACCCACTTCTTCTTTACCGACAACTGCCTTTGGCGACAAAATCGAGATGGCGCTCACAAGCTGATCATCAAGCCAGAAAATTGTTTACAGGTCCTGCACGCCATGCATGATGAACTAGGACATAGAGGTATGTATGCTACCCAAGCCTCTCTTTTAGAACGATTCTGGTGGCCACACGCTAGTGCCGACATCGCTTGGTACATTAAGACTTGCCACCTCTGCCAAATTCAACAAACACGCCAAGTGCTTATCCCGCCAACTGTTGCAACACCAGCTTCACTCTTCAGCAAAATTTACGTCAATACCATGCACATGCCCAAATCTGGTCGCTACAAGTATATTATTCAAGGTCATTGCTCGCTAATCCACTGGCCTGAATTTCAAATGCTTCAAAGAGAAAACACGGAGGCGGTCGCTAAGTGGCTGTTTGAGGACGTCATTTGCCATTGGGGAGCGCTAAGAGAAATCGTCACGGATAACGGTGCACCAATTATCAAAGCGCTAACGTATCTCGCCAAGAAATACAACATTCATCACATTCGAGTATCTGGCTACAACAAGCACGCCAATGGCCTGGTAGAGAGACTACACTTTGATGTTCAGCAAGTGCTCTTCAAGGCAGTCGATGGCGACAAATCTCGTTGGAGTGAAGCGACATACTCAGTATTTTGGTCAGAAAGAGTTACCATTTGTAAGCACATGGGTTGTTCTCCCTATTATGTGGCTACTGGCACCTATCCTTTACTCCCTGCCAACATTATAGAAGTGACCTACCTTCAGCCAGCACCTGACAGTATCCTAGCGACTACCGATCTGATCGCCAGACGAGCTATTGATCTCCAGCAAAGGAAAGAAGATTTAGAGCAACTCCACGAGGTAGTCTTTAGTGCCTGTCGCCAAGCAGCCCTGCAATTCGAAACCAAGCATAGCACTACTATCAAGGATTACAACTTTCCAAGAGGAGCGCTAGTACTTATGCGCAACTCCAAAATCAAGACCTCATATAACAAAAAAATGTGCCCACGCTATTTGGGACCTTTGGTAGTTATCTCTCATAACCGTGGAGGTGCTTACGTGCTCTGTGAATTAGATGGTTCAGTACTACACCAACCTGTTGCCGCCTTTTGCCTATTACTATATCTCGCCAGGGAACAAATTGACCTGCCACTGGAAGCATTAGATATTGACACCACCAAACTGAGGGAACTTGAAGAAACAGAATTATTGGATGATGATGATCTGCCGACTCTGGTTGAAGAAGGAGAAAATGATTAGAAAAGACCATATTGATAAGCTCTCTTTTTCTATTACTTACCTTACTTATCTTTCTTGCCAATACTTACTGTACTATATCCAACAGACAATTCATTACATAGTCAAGTCGCAGCGCTAGCATGTTGCCAACGCTTAGCGCACTGCACAACTCTCGCCAAGGGTTTTTCGCTATGATGATTTACTGAGCATTTCCCTTTTTCCTCAAAAATTTGTCTAAGTCCCACACCTACTACTCCTCTTGCTAAAACCTACCTTAGAATACTTGCCGCTTGCTTTCTCTTTGCTTCACTTTCTTTGCTATCTGCTGCTGTGCTAACTCAGATTACGGGACTTATCCTTCCACTCAGCAAGAAGGTGGCAAGATATATATATACGCATACGGTAACAAACAAAAATCTATATACAAACGGCCTATCTACCCTGAGGTCCATCAGTCTTTGTCTTCCATAAGCGACAAGGAGTCGTTGAGCGGCAAGAGGTTGCCAACTTGCACGTGGTTGAGGGTTTGCCACTCCAGAGCCTTGTTGCAGTCAGCTTGATACTCTTGCAAGGTATCCATACTCCTGGTCAAGTTGGAATACCGGAGTCACGAAGCCATAATTTGCTCCTGGGCTCGTTTGTGCTCACGACCTAATACTGCTCGCATGCTTGCTGCACGCGCCGCCATCTGCTCTATCACCTGGGGAGGATAAAGAGCCACCACAGGATAGACCAAGTCCTCCCCCAGCCACTCGTAAGAATTGCCAGTGACTCTTGGCTGAGACTGGGGAGTCCACGACAAAGGCCCACTTGAGCTCACCCATCGCTGAGTCGCTAAGTCATTCCCACTTGTCCAAGGGGCAGCAGGCTCCACCGTTGGCAACTCCTGGGGCTTGCCAAGGACGTCCCGCAAAGTCTCCTCCATTTCCCCCTCGGCATCCTCATTGCTGTCCTCTACCTCCTCGTGACTCAGTGGCCCTCCACGTGTCTCCTCCTCCCTGGCTAACTCCTGCGCGCTAGTAGGCTCTCCCATTACGACGTCACCCTCATCTCCTTGGGCGCCAGTAGTCGAAACATCGGTTGGCACCTTTTCAGGCAAGGCGAGGGGGGACAGTAAGCGGCTGGCGGCAAGGGCTTCTCCAAGTTCCCTCATCTCCGTGTCCTCAGCAGTTGGAGAGGAGGGGGGCAACTTGATGCGTACGTGCTTGGCCTTAGCCTTGCCCTTGCTTGGGGAGGAGGCCTTGCTTTTTTCCTGACACTCGCCAGCGCTGTGCTTTCTGACCGATTCTGACATATCTCCTTGGCGTGTCGGCAGCGCCAAGGAGGACTTGCTGATCTTTGCCGCTCTCCCAGCGGCAACCTCCTTACGTTCCCCCTTGACAAACTCCCTAGCCCGCTTCACCAGAACCACCCAGGAAAAGGTCTTCTCAATGAAGAGATCAGGTGCTCCGCCATGCTCACGACTCTTGGCACCATCAATCGTACAAGCATGTTTGAGAGTGCTGCACCGGTAACAGGGTTGGGCGCCAGTGGGGAACCAGCAACTTTCAGGGTCGTTATTGGCCCAGCATTTGTCACACTACCCTTACTTGAGAACCAGAATCATACAAAAAGCTAAGGCAACTTACCGCTCCACGTGAATCCTTAAACTCCTGGTGCATCGCCAGGGAAACCATGCACTTGTTCTTCATCTCGGGCAGCTCCACTCCTCCCTCAATGCTCTCATCCACGACTACGTCTTCCTGGCACGGCAAGAGCAAACCCCTCAACTCCTTGTCATCAAACGTCGTCTGACTAGGGAGCTGGGAGAGAGTCAGTAAAAAGTTGGCAAAGAGTCACTACAGCATACCTCGTATTGAGGGCTCTTTCCCTTGCAAGACTAGCAAAAGTCACCATTGGTAAGAAGAAATGCCAACAACAGCAGACTCACCTTTTTCTTCAAAGCCTTGCTAGGCTTTGAAGGCAAACCCCGTGTGCCTGCCGGCAGTGTGGGGCTCTGAACACTGCCGGCATGAGACCCCTTGCTGGAACCCTCGGCAACAGACTCCTTCTTCTGCTCCTTGGCGAGCTCTGCCCTTGCCACTGCCAAGGAATGCATGGCAGCAGCAGCGGCAGCCTCCTCCTGTTCCTGCTTGATTTGCAAGCAAGCAAGGGGTGCCAGTACCTCTTGTTTACTACGGGGAGATAGTTCAGTCCAAAGCTAAGGAAAGGGGAAGGTCAGAAGCTACTTACTCAGTTGCTGATGCGCTTACGGTCATCGGCAATGCACCAGAAAGAATGTCCTCCAGCTCATCTTCGATAGTGGGGACAGGAGGAGGCGCCTAGGGAACAATCAGCTAAGCGACACGGCAGGCAGCAAGGAAACTTACGAAGTGGGAGAAGGGCGCTAACCACTTGGTGCCACAATTATCGACATACCATGCACGGCACCACTCCCACACCTCGATCTTGCAATCCCAACCAATGCCAAGGACCCGCACCTCATACCATCATTCCAGTAGCTTCATCATGCCAACCACTAAGTTCTGGGACGCCTTGGCACCAATACCCTTGATATGACAAATAAAGCGGTTGGCCTTGACAATGTAGGCGTAGGTGGCTTCTTGAGCTGCCTGAGAAGGCACGGGGGCAGAGTTGGAATATGGAAAGACATATTTTGTTTTTAGAGTGCCAGGTAAAGATGGGGGGAAGAAACAAAGTCCAAACTCACGTGCCAGGACTATAAACAAAATCTCAAGAATGCACGGACCACTCATCACAAAAACGGTAACGGTAACCATATTTGGTGACTGAGGACAGTCAAATTTTCAGTTGGGAGGAGATGATAGGACCCCATACAGGATCAGCGCATCAACGGCAGGCTACGGCAACACGGCACAGGCTCAGGATACCTTAGCATGCACTAATTAACCAATTTTGGCAATATTTGACAGCCGCACATGGCAAGAAGCAGATCCAATCAATGATAGCGCCAACAGCAGACAGAATGACAACTGACAGATGGCATCAGTCACTGACGACAGCGCTTGGGAAAGAAGACTGACGATCTATCAAAAACTGATGGACAGCTTGGTGTTTGACCTTGGCATCTGACATCGCTTAGCGCCTCGATTTGGTGCCTGACATTGCTAAGCATTTTGGACAGACAGAAAGGTGATGGGTTGATGGTTTAGCATTGCGATCTGCCGCCTGGCGTCGCTAAGGGTCTTGAATGGACGGTAGGGATCTGAAACCGTTGGAGCTACTCCTATGAAATTTTCTAGTTTACCACCCTTTGGCAATGATTAGTCACTGGCGACGGTGAACTCCTTGTAGTATAAAAAGTACTTACCAACTTGTACATATGCAGCCAAGAACAGAGTTTCCTGCTCCCCTTACTCCAGTCGCCCTTACGATCCAAATCTCATTTACGGTCGACAATGTCGAAGTTATCGGCAGTTGCAGACTCTCGCTAACACTCGACACCCTTGCGCCTTGCAGATACGGCAGGCATTAATGACGCTTAGACCTTGCTAAGCTTACCGTGTTCTTTGCCGTGTTCATTTACCGCTTCTTTCATAGGCACTTTGTCTTAGTGCTTGACACTTGCCAACCTTTTTCTGACTTTACTTTATTCTCATAGGCGCGTTCTCTGGGACCTGCCCGGGACTCCTCTCATCACTTATAGCGTGCCCAACGCAAGCTTTTGGTATGGTAACACTATTGTTATATTTGTTACTGGCCAAAATTTGGGCGTCATCAGCAGTAAGAGCTATTAGATGGCTCATAGACACTAGCCTATATCTTAGTGCATATAATCTGGCAGACCTCAGCCTCAATGCCAGGCAGCAAGGGTCTGTTATGTTCAGTCCATGGCATATAAGGAATAGTAGGAATTATTACAGGCAGGAAAAAATCAGTGTGCAAGCTGCCATGCTCAGAGTCTTCTCAAGCAAAGGCTTGGTTCTGCTTGGCAATAAGATCAGTAAGAATGTCCATTTTATCCTTGGTAAGGAAACCGGTATTGTAGTCCTTGGCAAATTGCTGTTGGCATTTGGCGGTAAAGCATCTTATCAGTTGGAAGGATGTTGGGTGTGGTATGAGAATCAAGATATCAGCAAGAGGATTACCAAGGATATGGTGCTCGATTCGGAAAGATTCTGGCAAGTGGGCAGCAACAGACTTGGTTTTAAGTACAATGGGCTTGTATTTCTTCTTTATCTGTACCTCTTTCCTTTTAGGAATGTTAGTATTATTATAAACAAGAGCAGAAAGGAGATCAGGGTCAGTAGCAAGTCAAAGAAAAACGGAAACCAAGAATGGCAGGAGCAGAGGCTCTGGGAAGAGTGGTGAAATAGGTGTCTTTTGTAGCAATTTTTGTCAGGGGACTCCTCATTCCTTTCTTCTTTCACTCTTTATTTCTTCACTCTCCTTTCATTCACTTCCTTATTTCTTCTATCATTCTCTCATTTTGCTGTTACTACTTTTTCAACACTATCTGTTAGTACTATTCTCAACCTTTGAGGTGCTCTGGTTCTTTAGCTATCACTCAGACAAGTGTGGGCCCTTCAGCACCGCTCCAGGCTGCTTAGATAAGCCAGAGTTTGCCTTTCTGACTTCTAAAGTCTGGAGTTTTCCTCCCTTGTTTGCACACTTGTTTGGTTAGTCAATTTTCGAGTTTTTAAGGTTTTGTTGTACTGTACAGTTGTTTCCCATGCTTCAGAGGCCCCAGAAGCATCCAACCTGGCATAGGGAATCCCCAGACTTGTTCTCTTTGGATCTCCCTCTGCCAGGTGAGTAGCTACCTTGATATTGTCAATATATATTCTAATACACTTTGGATCTCCCTCTGCCAGCTGTGTGACTGAGCCACAGCCTCTAGAGGTCGCCCTTACAATTTTCTGGAATGAGTCCAAGGTGGTAAGATATAAGTAGGCAAGAGAAGTGTCAGTAATGTTTTGTGGAGTTTTCTGGGGATTTTCAGTAATGGAATCAGGTATAGTAGAAAGTACTTCAGTATCAAGAGAGGCCATTTGCAAATATGTACAAGACCACTAGCATTGTAACCGTTGGTTACGAGTTAGAACTATCTTGTATGTATCACACAGTGCTGAATCAGACCGCAGTATCTGATTGACTAGAACTAGAGTGAATACAAGATGTTATCTTATATAATACTCTACTGGATATCTATAGCGTTGTTGATGCTAGTAGCAAGTGTGATGCTCTGTTACATACCCATCAATGAGACCAAACACTCAGTCTATAGAACAGGGATAAACAATATGCATGGCAGTGCAAGTATCAGTTGAAGATGCCTATCACGTCGCTGGAAAAAGTTGGTACTATGAATGTGGTATTAGTGTCTTCAATAACACCTGAGCTCAGAATATCTTAGTATGCTAGTGCACATATGATGCGAGCATACAACAGGGCAAACAAGATAAATTGAGAGTACAAAAAAATATATACATGCTACACTAGAGTGCATGTCAGCCTGAAAATGTTGAGTGTGTACTCAAAATTACCTAAAAACAAATATGGGTCTATGACCCGTCCAATGAGGCCTCCACGACTGTGCCTGTCTCTGTCACCATTGACTCCTCCTCAGGTGCAACATTAATTGTGGGAGGAGGAGGCACCGATTCTGTCCTCAGTGGGGTAGTTGACCCCTCGACTGCAGGCAAATCTACCACCATAGGCTCAGTAAGCGCGACATTAATTGCAGTAGGCATGGTGGTGAGCATACCATGCGCTGACGTTCAGTTTAGGAGATTGACCCAATTCGGGTCCATTCCTATGAGGTAGTAGAGGCCATTGGCCTCAGGGTTGACAGGAAGATTGTGTCACGACCCCTCCCCTCCGGGCCCACCCCGGGACACCCCCGGAACACCCTCCGGGACCCTCCCTCCGGTCCCACAGGACAAGCCCCGCCATCACGACCGCCGACACCGCCATCACGCGCATCAAGGACCGCCATCAGCCGTCACCAGCCCCGATCAACGATCAGATCACGCGACTCGTGCCGGCCATCATGCATCACGGCTCCATCCGCGCCAATTGATCGCGCGCCCACACGTGCGATCCCGGTATACAGCCCCTGCCGCTACTCAATAAACCCCGGAACCCATCCCAGACATCCCAGAACCCCGAGACCCGGCCCCGTAGTACTTATAGTGTAGCTCCCTGTTGTATTCGGTAGTCTTGATATTGACATCCCAGAACCCCGAGACCCGGCCCCGTAGTACTTATAGTGTAGCTCCCTGTTGTATTCGGTAGTCTTGATATTGCATAACTGTTACTTGGATATTGCGTGCCCTCTGTTTGACTGGTACGCCTTGTTTGGTACGCTTCGACTGGCACGCCTTAGTATTCGCGTGCTCTAAGCTTTGGTACGCACTTCGCGACTCTTAATTTACTAACTTGGTCTCGTCTTAGAACCTCCGGTTCACGACTCGACCCCCTCTAACTCTCAGCCACCCCCAACCCAAAACCCCGGACTCTAGTCCCCTCTCCCAGGATTACCCCCTGTCCTCGTCTTGAACCCCGGAGTCCTAGCCCCGGAGTTCCAGACACCCGAGTATCCGTAGATCAAGTCCGCATCGTAAGGGCGTCGCTTTCCCGGAAAGCCCCCGATTCAGCGGAACCTGACATAATATCAAGACTCTTTCCTTACACCGTTCTTGATGGCTACGTATACTCACACCTACTACCCCACGGGGTACCAGACCGACCCTTACGGACGCCCGGTACCCGACCACTACTCCGCGCAGACCCCCCGCCCTGTCTACCCACCCCTCCCATACGAACCTCAGTACCTCCACCGCCACTGGGCCCCCGACCCATCCCTCTATGATCTGGGGCCCTCAGCCAGCTGGGCCCCTCCGCCCAACCTAGCCATGGCACGACCCGTGGAGGTCCCCTCGTACCGGAGCATTCCCGGGGGCCTGCCGGAGACCCCTCCTGTACCCAGTGGGCCTCGCCCGATTCCCCCCAGCGAGGGCCCCTTTGCACCCACCCCCTACTACGGTTACCAGCGCCCCGTCCCCCAACCCCGAGAACCCCGAGGACCCCCCTACCCCGACTACCCCCCTCGTCATTACCCGGCCGCCGCTCCACCCGCTCGAACCCCTCCCTCGCCAATGGGACGACGACGCCTCGAGGAGTATGAACGGCAACGGGACGAGATACTCCGCTCCCTCAGGATCTCACCGGAGGACTTCGCGCAACGGACAAGGACGCTGCTCGTGGAATTCGGGCACGACGACTTCGAAGGCACTCCGGAGGAATGGGCTCACTGCCTGGTCGAATTCGGGGATCGCCTCACGCGAGGAGAACTCCCGGAGCAAACCATGGTAAAGTATAGGTGCAATACGATCCTCCGGGAAGAATTACAGCAACTGCTCGACGAGGTCCACGCGTCCCCCTCCCCTCGGCCCCTCAACGACCCTGCAGACCCAGGTCGCTCGATTCACATTCGACGGGAACCCCCGGAACCGGCCCCAGCAGTCCCGGCAACCCCCACGGTCCCCACTCCGGAGCAACAGCAACGGGAAGAACGGCAGAACGCCTCAGCCATACTACGGTCCCTCAACCCGACGGGAGGCCTCTTCGATCAACCCGCTGCTCGCACGGTAGGCTTGTCAACTCGCCGCAGGGCTAACTCCGTTCCTAGTACCTTCGAGACCTGGGGACAGCCTCAAAGACCCCTGGAACCCCTCCCGCGAACAGACGACGCCCGACCCCCGGCCCCGACGAACCCCGGTAGAGCCCGGGTGGACACCCCTAGTACGGACGACACGCTATGCTACATTGACGAGCTCACGCACGACAACAACGAACAACGTCCCGCGCCCGTGCCCGCCCCGGCACCAGCACCGCCCGCCACGTCCGCCCCGGCCCCTCTGGAACGCAACTTCCGCCGCGATCCGCCACCCCACTTCGACCTATGGAACCCCCCGCGACCCCCGATGCAAGCCCGACCCTCCCGGATTGAACGTCCCCCGCGCAACCCGGCACCCGACCCAGCACCTAACCCCCCTCCGCGATGCAAGCCCGACCCTCCCGGATTGAACGTCCCCCGCGCAACCCGGCACCCGACCCAGCACCTAACCCCCCTCCACCCGACCCGACACCGCCGAACCCTCCCCGACCGCCTCCGCCACCCCCAGCTGAACCTCGAGGACGACCCCCAGGCCCTCCACCTCCGCCACTCCCTGCGTGGAGACCCGGGCCCCCTCCTGGCAGGAATGAACCCCCTTGGGACAACGGACCTCCCGGGCGTGGACCCCCAGGTGAGCCACCCGGAGGAGGACCTCCCGGCGGGTGGGGCCCCGCCCTTGGTGCTTTTCCTCCTCAAGGAGGGGGGGGTAATCACTATTACTACTATTACAATGCTGGCCCCCCTCCCCGCAACACTGCCGGATCGGACGACGCTCGCGACGCCCTCGCCCGCGAAGGACGTCTAGACATTCAGAAACCTGATGCGTTCACGGGCCGGGATCCCCGGAAATGGCGTACCTTCCTCACTCAGTGTCTTAATACGTTTCAGGCAAAGCCGCTCACGTTTCAGGTTGACAGCTCCCGGGTGGCCTTTGCCGCGTCGTACCTCCAGGGGATCACCTTCGATCACTACACGGCCCTCATCCAGTTCGACCCCAACAACCCGGCACTCGCTCGTTGGCAAGCCTTCGTCGACGAGTTCTCCGGGAAATTCGGGATATACGACACCGTGGCCGAGGCCGAGGACAACCTCTTCAACCTCCGGATGCGCTCTGAAGAACGTTTCACTACCTTCATCGTACGTTTTGAAAAGGAGGCTTACGAGACAGGTTGGAATTACAGCGCCCTCCGGTACGCCCTCCGCCGCGCCCTCCCACAACGTATCAAGGATGTCCTCCGACTCGCCCCGAAACAACCCTCCTACGACGGATACAAGGCCCTCGTCATGCAGATCGACCAACGCTACTGGGAAGACCGCAGCGAGTATTCGAATTCTCGACCCCCCTGGAACCCTAGAGGAGGACCCCCTTGGCCCTCCGGCGAAGCCCCCAACCCCCAAGGTCGAAACCCCGGTCCCCCCCCTGGAACCCTAGAGGAGGACCCCCTTGGCCCTCCGGCGAAGCCCCCAACCCCCAAGGTCGAAACCCCGGTCCCCCCACGTTCCCTGGCGGCCGACCCCCAGTGAGTCGCGGCCCGCCCAATGCTAACCCCGGCAGCGGCGCCCGCCCCCAGGCCCAACTCAACGCCGCCGTGGCCGCCCACGACCCGGGCGACGTGCCAAGCCCCGAGGAACCCCCGGAAGACCCCGAAGACTTCGACGTCGACGACGAACGGGACGAGGAGGCCCTCCGAGCCAACCGGCTTCAAAAGAAGGGACGACCCTGGATCGAAGTCCCGACGGATGTGCAGGAACGATGGAGAAGGGAGGGTGTCTGCATACTCTGTGGTGAGAAAGATCATTTCATCTCCGAGTGCCCCAAACGACAGGTCATGGGACGTGCCACCTGGACCTTCGAAGGGGAGGACGCCACCTACGAGTATTCGGAAAACGACCCGGTGATTTAGACCCGGAAGACGCCCTAAATCGCGGAATCGACCCCGACGTCTTCTCTGCCCCGGTCTCACATCTTCGCTCTACGACACTCATACAGGACACCCTCACGGCTTATCTACCCTCCCACTCTTCGCACTCCCTCCTCCTCAAAACCCGCATCACCCCCTCCGGAACTCCCCTCAACACCCTCGTCGACAGTGGCGCCACCGACAACTTTATCGACGAAGCATGGTCTACCCTCGCCCCGGAACCCGCCCAGCGACTCCCGGTCCCGGTACGGCTCTGCCTCTTCGACGGAGACGCCTCTACGGCGGGGGACATCACTCATTTTGTGCGTATGCCCATTACCTTCGCCAACGGACAGACTCACACCCTCCAGATGTTGATAACCAAACTCCACCCTTCCGCACCCCTGGTCCTAGGGCTCCCGTGGCTCCGAGACACTAACCCCCGCATCGATTGGCGACACCTCACCCTTCGCCTGACCCGGGACCCGACCCCCGACGACCAGCAACTCCCCTTCGACATCCCCCACTCCCCCAACCCTGCCCCGAAGGACGGGCCTCCACCACCCCCCGGACTCCAGTCCCGTTCATCCCGATCCTTCGTCATCAATGCCAGGCTGGACGGCGCCCCAGGACCAGTCTCGGCCCTCATCGACAGCGGAGCCACCGGAGTATTCATCAGCAACGCTCTCAACCTCCCCCACGACTCCCTCGACCAGCCCCTCCGCCTGCAACGCCTCGACGGCACCCCCTCCTCCTCCGGCCCCATCCAAAGGTCTCACTCGGGACGCGTGACCCTGGACAACAACTACGAGTTCACTTCCGACTTCCTGGTCACGCGACTTCACGAATCGACCCCGATGGTGCTGGGACTGCCCTGGCTGCGCGACACAAACCCCGATATCGATTGGAGGACGCTCACCATGACCTTCCCGGGACCCGAAGACCACCCCTCGGCCGTCGTGCACCTCCGGGCCCTAGGAGACGACCCGGCGCCCGACACCCCCGGGACGACTGCCGCGCCCCCCACGCATGCACCGTGCACCTCCGGGCCCTAGGAGACGACCCGGCGCCCGACACCCCCGGGACGACTGCCGCGCCCCCCACGCATGCACCACCCATGCCCGTCCGAGACCGCAAGGCCCCCGATCGACCCCCAAACATTCCTCGGAACAAGTACAAAGGGCCGAACTACCCCTGCCGGTCTCAGACACGCACCACACCCGCTCCGGCCGATGTTTCCGCGACCCCAATCAACTCGAGCGCACCCGACATTAGGATCGTTGGGGCCGCCCCCTTCGCCCGCCTCATGAGGGATGGGACTCCCACGTTTCAGCTGCACACCTCGCCTTCTCTCCCGGAAGAACACCTACGAGGGGACGCTATTCCCCCGGAACAGAAAACCGAGGAGCAAATCCTCTGAGAAGTAGTTCCCCCGGAGTATCACGAGTTCGCTGACGTATTCTCTGAAGGAGACGCCAAGGAGATCCCCCCTCACCGCCCCTATGATCACACCATCGACCTCGAGGAAGGAGCCACCCCCCCTTTCGGCAAAGTCTACAACATGTCGGAGGTCGAACTCCGGGCTCTCAAGGACTACCGTGACGAAATGCTCGGTAAGGGATTCATCCGACCCTCCGCCTCCGCCGCCAGAGCCCCGGTTCTATTCGCCAAGAAGAAGGACGGCTCGCTCCGACTCTGTGTCGACTACCGGGGACTCAATAAGATCACCAAGAAGAACCGCTACCCGCTCCCGCTCATTGGCGATCTGGTCGATCGACTCCGCAGTGCCAAGGTTTATACAAAGATCGACCTCCGCTCCGGTTACAACAACGTCCGCATCGCCCCGGGACATGAGTGGAAAACCGCGTTCCGCACGCGGTATGGTCTGTTTGAGTACCTTGTAATGCCTTTCGGAATGACTAACTCCCCCGCCACGTTCCAATACTTCATGAACGACATCTTCCACGACATGAGCGACGTCTTTGTGATAGTCTACCTGGACGACATACTCATCTACTCCGACTCGCCGGAGGACCACCAGAAGCACGTCCGGCAGGTCCTCGAACGCCTCCGGGAACACAACCTCCACGCCAAGCCCGAGAAGTGTTCATTCCATACCGAAGAGGTTGAGTATCTTGGCGTCATAGTATCTCCGAATGGCGTCCGCATGGATCCCCACAAGGTCGAGGCCATCGTCAACTGGCCGCAACCCCGGAACGTCAAGGAAGTACAATCTTTCCTGGGTTTCGCTAATTTCTACCGGAGGTTCATAGATAACTACTCCGGTATCACGAAACCTCTCAACCGGCTCACGCGCAAGGACGTCGCCTGGAACTGGGACAGTAAGTGCCAGAGCGTCTTTAACCTGCTCAAGGAGGCTTTCACAGCTGCCCCCGTCCTCCAGCACTACGACCCGGCCCTCCCGATTATCCTGGAATGCGACGCCTCCGACTACGCCATCGCTGGGATTCTCTCGCAGATGGAACCTGACGGCGGGGAGCCCCGGCCAGTCGCCTTCTACACCCGGTCCATGATCGACGCCGAGCTCAATTACGACATCTACGACAAGGAGCTCCTCGCCATCGTCGAAGCCTTCAAACAATGGCGAGCCTACCTCGAGGGAGCCCGGCATCGGATTCAGGTCTACTCGGATCATAACAACCTGCAGTACTTCACCACTACCAAGCAACTGAGTCGACGGCAGGCCCGGTGGTCCGAGATCCTCTCGGAGTACGATTTCACGATCCAGTACCGCCCGGGACGACTGGGAGCTAAGCCCGATGCCCTTACCCGCCGACCGGACGTCTACCCCAAGAAGTCATTCGAGGCGGAACGCAATGCGTTCAATCATCGCGTGGTGATCCCTCCCGAACATCTGAATGCCGTACTGATCTTAAACGACGAAGGAACCCTGAACCAGATCCGCCGCGCTCCCCAAGACAAGTACTTCACCGATCACGACCCCCGAAACTCTTCCGACGAGACCGACCGGGACCCCGCCTTCTCCTTATCCCCCGACAAAAAACTCCTCCTCCGGGATGGCCGCATCTACGTCCCGGATCACGCCTGACTCCGCTACGATGTCCTCCGTCAACACCACGATCATAAGCTCCGGGGACACCCTGGGATACGTAAGACTCTCCAGCTGATCTCCCGGACTTACTTTTGGCCAGGGTTGAAGAAGGACGTGACCCGCTACATTCGATCATGTGAACCCTGCCTCCGGGCCAAGGTCCCCCGACACCGACCGTACGGACTCCTGAAACCCCTGCCGGTTGGACGACGCCCCTGGTCCTCAATATCTCTGGACCACATCGTCGAGCTCCCGGAATCTGAAGGGTTCGATGCCATTCTCGTCGTTGTGTGCAGGCTAACCAAACAGAGCATCTTCCTACCCTGCCACACCACGGACACCGCCCCGGACTTCGCCCGACTGTTCCTCGAGCATGTCTTCGCCAAACATGGACTCCTGGACGACATTGTCTCCGACCGTGGCCCCCTCTTCGTATCCAAGTTTTGGACTTCTCTGTGTAAGGCACTTGAAGTAAAGACTAACCTCTCTACTGCCTACCACCCCGAAACCGACGGTCAGACCGAAAGGGTCTGTGTAAGGCACTTGAAGTAAAGACTAACCTCTCTACTGCCTACCACCCCGAAACCGACGGTCAGACCGAAAGGGTCAACCAGTCCCTCGAGCAATACCTCTGGCTGTACGTCAACTACTTGCAGGACGATTGGCGCGCCGAGCTCCCCCTGGCTGAGTTCACCTACAACAACACGCCGCACTCTGCCACCGGGGTATCGCCCTTCTTTGCCAACAAGGGGTACCATCCTTGACTGACGCTCTCGCTCCGGGACATCCCGTCACACGCCGCCCACGAGGTCGCCCGGGATCTCCAGTCTCTTCACGAGTTTCTCCGGGAAGAGATCGACACCGCGAACCGGGCCTACGTGAAACACGCCGACCGGAAACGGGAAGACACCCCCGACTGGACCCCCGGGACAAAGGTATGGTTAGATCGACAACACCTCCGCATCCGCCGGCCCTCCCCAAAACTCGATCACAAGCGTCTCGGCCCGTTCAAAATATTGAAGAAGGTCTCATCCCACGCCTACAAGATCGAGCTCCCCCCGGGACTAAAAGGTCTGCACCCGGTATTCCACGTCCGCCTCCTGGAACGACACCCCCCGGATCCCTTCCCTGAACGACGCCCCGAACCCCCTCTCCCGGTCGAGGTCGAGGACGAGTACCACTACGAGGTCGAAGACATCCTCGACTCCCAGAACATTCGTGGACGACCCCACTTCCTCGTACGATGGAAGGGATACGGCCCGGAAGACGACACTTGGGAACCGCGCCGAAACCTCGAAGGCGCCCTCGACAAACTCCGGGACTTTCAACAATGGCACCCAGGAAACGACCTCCCCGGGCGCAGAACTCACAGACGGCAGTAGTGGGCGTAACCCCCACCTCTGGGCTCAGTAGGGATTCAACTCCCATGTATATTTTCTGCTTTCCCTTTCTAGATCTTACTCTCTTTTAGTACTTTCTTTTACAGTAGCACCCCGGACTCTGAGCAAGGTACCCTTTCCCGTTCCCCCGCCACTTTACTTACACCATTCTCTACGAGATCAGTCAGGTATATACATTTTTCTACTGTTACATATACTACAGGATTCGGGACCTCAAAAAAAAAACAGTACCAAGAAACATACGAGGGGGCCCTTAGAGCGAGGGCCCCGAACCGCCTTCCCCACCTTCCCCGCCCCCTCCCCTCGGCCACCCCCGGAACTCTTCCCCCACCCCCTCCGGACCGTGTTCCCGCCACACCTCCTCGGCCAGTTGGTCCCACGACGGGAGCTGCTCGCCCTCGTCCAGGACCCGCTCGAACCAGGATCCCGGAGCAGGCACGTTCCTCCGCCGATGCGCGGCCACCAGCCGCCCCAGGAGATCGAGGCCGCGCTCCACCCCGGGGGTCGTCACCTCAGGACGCTGCCCCTCCTGTAGCGAGGCCAGCGCCGCGGCCGCCCCATCCAGGAGCAGACGGTGCTCCCGGGCCCAGCCTGAAGATGTCAGCAGAAGGAGAGATCCGGCGACAGAGGACTCACTTAGAGACGCCATACGCGCGACCACCAGATCGCGGCGCAAACCCTCCATCACCTCCTGCCCCGAGGGGGCCCTCTCCGGGATCCCCACTCCCTGCCCCAACCTCGCCCGCAACGCCTCCAGCTCTGCCACCGCCTCCTCCCGAGCAACCCGGGCCTCCTCCAGCTGCCGAAGCGCCTCCCGGCCCGCCTCCAACTCCCTCTGCGCGTCGGTCCCCTCGGACTCCCCCGGGCGCTCCAGCAGGACCCTCACGTCCGCCCCCAGGGGCCGCCCCGACAGAGGCGAGAACACTGCCAGGGAGAGACGTGGGGGGGAAGCTGGGGGCGGGGTCCCAGAGGGCAAACGCGCCCTCTTAGAGGGCCCCAGGGAGGGGCTAGGCGATGCCCGCCTCTTCCCCTTGTCGGGGCGCCCCCCACGACCCTCGTGACCTCCGGTCCCGGCCCGGGTCGCCCGACGCGTGATCACCTCTTCCCCTTGTCGGGGCGCCCCCCACGACCCTCGTGACCTCCGGTCCCGGCCCGGGTCGCCCGACGCGTGATCAGGACCACGGGCCGGCCCCGGCCCCCCACCTGGACGACCCCCTGGCCCCTCGACCCCCCACTGGCCGCCCCCGCGGGCGCCGCGGACACATCCCCCACCGACTCCGCTGTCTCCACCGCCGGCTCCGCTACCCAGTCCCGCTCCTCGACCCCCATCCTCCGGGTAACCCCCCCAGCGGCCACCCCTGCTCCCGCGCGACGCAGCGCGCCCTCCACAGCGCCGACACGGAACATCGTTCGTGGTTGAGGCGACACGCCTCGCACACAGACGTGTCCCGGCGGGACGAAGGAGTCGGGGCCTCGAACGCGCACGTCACCAGCCGGCGGGCACAGTGCAGGCACTACGACGCCAAAGTCAGCCAGGGAACCCAAGGTAGGAACTCACTTACCGGCCCATTGCTCACGCACCAGCTATGAGTGGGCAACCCCCGGGGCCTCTCCACAGCCTCCTTGAATACCTCCTGTGACGCGTCGGCCCACGCAACGCGACGGTCGTCCGGGACTACTGTGATCGTCCCTGCCGCCATCCCGGAACGGCGGAAGACGCGTCGGCCCACGCAACGCGACGGTCGTCCGGGACTACTGTGATCGTCCCTGCCGCCATCCCGGAACGGCGGAATCGTGGGGCGGGCAGTCGAGGGCGCGGGGGGGGACGGGGGGGCGCACGGTCATCCGCGCAAAGTTGGGCGCGGGACGACTGCGACCTGGCCCCGAGGAGCCGCCAGGGGCCGCACCGGGGGCAGGTGCCGGGAGCCGACTAGGACCCGCCTCCGGGGCAGGAACGTTGTGTTGTTCTGAAAGGGGAAGGTCAGTAGCGGTAAGCGACCGGCACGGGGACACTTACGCTGTTGAGTAAGCGCCGCTATGCGCTCCCGATCTAGGCGGCGCCGGTACCGCGCATCCCGGGCCTCCCAGGCCATCAGGGGCGCAACCTCGTTGGTTTGCGGGGGCGTCGGGGAATGCGTTGGCGTACGCGACATGGTTGAACTTGACGGTAAAATTTTTTCGATATGTGGCAGGTCAGGTGCCGGATCCCACGGTTGACCCCTGGTCCGAACCACCGGCTACGCGCGCCTCGGAGGGTCTCGGCGCTGAAGGGGGGGTGATGTCACGACCCCTCCCCTCCGGGCCCACCCCGGGACACCCCCGGAACACCCTCCGGGACCCTCCCTCCGGTCCCACAGGACAAGCCCCGCCATCACGACCGCCGACACCGCCATCACGCGCATCAAGGACCGCCATCAGCCGTCACCAGCCCCGATCAACGATCAGATCACGCGACTCGTGCCGGCCATCATGCATCACGGCTCCATCCGCGCCAATTGATCGCGCGCCCACACGTGTGATCCCGGTATACAGCCCCTGCCGCTACTCAATAAACCCCGGAACCCATCCCAGACATCCCGGAACCCCGAGACCCGGCCCCGTAGTACTTATAGTGTAGCTCCCTGTTGTATTCGGTAGTCTTGATATTGCATAACTGTTACTTGGATATTGCGTGCCCTCTGTTTGACTGGTACGCCTTGTTTGGTACGCTTCGACTGGCACGCCTTAGTATTCGCGTGCTCTAAGCTTTGGTACGCACTTCGCGACTCTTAATTTACTAACTTGGTCTCGTCTTAGAACCTCCGGTTCACGACTCGACCCCCTCTAACTCTCAGCCACCCCCAACCCAAAACCCCGGACTCTAGTCCCCTCTCCCGGGATTACCCCCTGTCCTCATCTTGAACCCCGGAGTCCTAGCCCCGGAGTTCCAGACACCCGAGTATCCGTAGATCAAGTCCGCATCATAAGGGCGTCGCTTTCCCGGAAAGCCCCCGATTCAGCGGAACCTGACAGATTGCTCTCCTCATGGTGTTTGAACATAAGATGATAGTGGTCGTCTTTGGTCATCTTCAGCCATCCATCCTATTGCAGAATTGCAGCAGGAGTGCCATACATGAAGAGGCACTCCATGCGCTCATTGTCAATCTGTTTGAAGATGTCCATAGACATCATGGGGGAGTGGAACTGCTGTTCCAGAAAGACCACGCCATAAGTGTAGGCATAGTCCACCCAGTCTAGCAGAATCCAGTTGTGTAGAAAGATGCGTAACACGTCATCATTGGAGAAGTTCTGTGCCTGGTCATCAGGCACGTGAACTTGATGAATTTTGAGCTTTGGCCCACACTGGGGCTCAAATGGTTGCTCAGGAAACATGGCATCATATGAGGCACTTGCCTCTTGATACAGCCCTGGACGGGCCATGACAAGGGTCATGCGCCACATGATCACAGGTTTGGCTGCGCTGTTAGTGCAGAGAGCTCGACATAATGCAAACCTGAAGAGGGTCTGCCAGTGCATGCAGTAGGCGTGGTCTACTGCAATGCCCTGATAGGTGTTTTCCAGCCTGGGTCAACCAAAGACTAGTGCATACTGCGCCAGCTGGTCCAAGTCAAACTGCGTGGCTGGATCTTGAGCACACATTACGTGCAGCGCTGTGGAACCATCATCTTTTGTGCGCAAAAAGCGCCCTGGAACGTGTCATTGCTTGACAAGAGCAAGGTCATCAGGGCCCTGCATTGGGTTGACGAGGTCCTGGTATTGAGGATCCTTCATCAGGAGCTGCATGGTCCAGTTGTGCAAAGCCTCAACTGTTTGCTGTGCGAACATCTGAAGCTCTGTGATCAACATGTATGCGACAATTCTGTTGTGACATGGGACATGAACGTTCATGTAATACTTGTAGAGCTGGTCCAGCTCTAACGGACTGTGGGGAAGACAGTGCAGGGCATGCTTGTACACAATCGTACCCAGGATGTGGGCACGCTGGCCAGAGGCATATTCATATGACGCCGCTCTATTGGCATCAGCTTCCATCAGCACCGTATTTGTGGTGTACAAATAGTACGTGCAATGGCTGAGTGCTCCTCTAAAGCACGAATTCATTCACTTGATATCAAGCAGCCCCCACACCTTCACCTCCAAGCCATCAAGGATTCTCCCCAAGAACTCATCCTCGGCCCTATATTTCAGGGCCTGCAGCTCCTTGGCACGGTTCGCCTTCTTCTTTGTGATGCGCTTATTGCGCAATACTTGTTGGAATCGGTCCACTGCCGATTCCCCCTCCTCCCTGTCCTCCTCCTGCTCCAAGCTCAACTCTCCATAGTTGCTCTCGTTAGACAAGGATGCAACTGGCGCTTTGCCTTTTCCAGGCACAGGTTTCCCTCTCAAGGTCGCCACCAGACCATCATATTGTTCCGGTGTGCAGGGGTCTGAGGTCAAGATGACCATGGGATACTGTTCTGGTGGGCCGGTACAAATACCAGCAGCATGAAAAGCATCTGGACTTCTCCCGCTTATGCAGGAATGCCAGCAGGAAAGGCTATGACCTCCAATTTGGAGGCATTGAGAGGCAGCTTGTGGCCGTGATGCTGATGAGATGGCCCCGACTTTGCCAGGGCAGACGAAACAGGTTGTGGCTGAGCTACTGAAGGGGCAGGTGCATTTTATGCCAGAGTTCTCCCTCCTGACTCAGTGCAGGATGTACTAAGAGTTGGCACCCGAGGTGCTGTGGTAACAGTTTTGGACCCCATAAGTGGGGCCCAAGACGATGCGGGTTTTTGCTGGCCCAAGGACAGGTCGGCCAGAGGCTTCTTAGCCCGTGGAGGGTCGACTGGTCGACTGGGCTGATATTTGGCCTTCTTGACCTTGGCGGTCGGTTCCTTGAACGTAGAAACTTTGCGCTTAGATGCATGTTTGATCTGTTCCAGTGCTACAATGCGCTGCCTCCTCATCAGCTCAATCTGGTCGAGCAATCCCTCCATCACCATCATGGCCAGACTGTTCTGCAGGAAAGATGCAGTTGCAGGGACTGGCTGTCCCGCTGCTTCCAATCTGCTCAGGAGTGCGTCTGGCACTGCTAACTCCTGTGCTTGTGGTGCAGGCTCCATATACGGTTCTACCATGGGCTGATGTGCCCATGGTACAGACCCATCACTGCATCCGCATACGTCAGAATCGATGCCTGCAAGCGCACTGGCGGTATCTGATAGTAGCACTCTGAGTGCATGCTGTCCTCTGGGCACTCATAGCACTCCTCATCATTGACCTCCATCTCTTGTGAGTGGAGGGGGGTCTGGTATGAAAGCGGTTCTTCATGGCCTGGATAGGCCACACCCACAGGATAGTGTTGGCTCGCCACCAGATATGGTGGCTGCCCTTGGTAGGCTCTGATTACTCTTTTGTGGCCCCCAATAGGCTATTGGAAAGAACATGCTAGTGACGTGTATTGGGACTTAGAAGGAGAAAAGAAGAAAAAATCTCTTAACTCCGCCAGTGGTGTAAACAACCACAAATAGCTGCCACCCAGTCTTTCACCAGCCATCAAAGTGGACTTTGTCCACATTTTAGCACCACACGTGTGTTATGCACGTTTTGCTAGCTGTTGAGGGCGTTTCACACCCTGCAGCTTTAGGTACCTGTCCATTGCTGCAAGATCTTTGCAGTTTGCTAGTGGTTCCTAGGTAGTATCATCTAAGCTCCACCTTACCTTGAATTTGAGGTTTTTCCCTATCCACCTATGATCTATGAGGTCATCTACAAACCATTCCTGGTCATCACCAGTTCCAAAGTCATACGGTTTCAGGGTAGCGTGATTAGGGAAGAGCATGTCACTATTGGCCAAGTATGGTTGCAACAGCGACACATGGAACTTAGGAACTATCCTTCTGATCAGGACATATGAACGCTTGCAATATTTGCATGATATTCTTATTTGCTCATTCTGTCTGGCTATCTATTTGCGGATGAAATGACGTTGACATGAGCAACTTTGCTCCGAGCAGCTTGTGCAACTCCTTCCACCATTTGAAAGTGAACTTAGCATTTTGATCACTTACAATTGAACTTGGCAGTCCATGAAGGCAAACTATCTGCTTGAGATAGATCCAAGACAAGTCCAAAGCTGTCATGGTAGTCCTCACTGGAATGAGATGGACCATACTGGTCATTCTGCAGATTACTACCCAGAGATAGTTAAAACCCTTTGATTCAGGAAACGGACCTATAAAGTCCATCCCAATCGAGTTCCAAGGTTTAACTAGTATAGGAAGTAAATGAAGCTTCTCCGGTGGCTTCAGTGTCAGTACTTTTGACTGTTGACAAAGCTTGCATGTTGAGCAGAATTGGCTCATTTCTTTGGCCATCTGTGGCCACCAGTACCAGCGTCGCACATAGTCCAGTGTTTTCTGAGTTCCAAAGTGGCCCACTACTCTGTGGGCCTGGTCCAGGATAGTCGTGATCAACAATCTCTCCTGGGAAATGCAGATGACGTTGGATCCAGTGGGTCTGGTAAGGTAGATGAGCTGCTGCTCTACCTTGAAGCGCAGATGTGCTTGGATATTGTTCAGAATCTCTAAGAAAAGATTGTTATCCTTGTATCCTTGCTGGATACGTGTGCAAAATTGCGCATTGCCTAAGTCAATTGGCATGGGATGACAGTCATGCGAGTTCAATGCCTGCTGGAGAGTCATTTCCGCACCACTAGGGCGCACCTCCTGCTTCCTTTCTTTGCCTGGCTGGGGAATCTCATGATCCACCAGCACCTGCGCCTCAATATCATGAGCTTCTCGCTGTTCTTGCAGTCGCTTACTGCAACATGATTCCTGCACTCACATGGTGCATAGCTCAACTGTATGTTCCTTGATTTTATGGAACCTATGCAGGGGCAAGTCTTCACCCTCCAGATCGATGCGTTTGTTTGCCTGCACATAGTTGTGTGCGTCATGGATGTCATCTCAAGTATTACTCTCGAAATATTGAGACAGGCAGTCTGCCACCTTGTTCAATTCACCTTTTACATAGGTGATGTCGAACTGATACCACAACTGTAAGGGCGACCTCCAGAGGTTGCGGCACTATCACACAACTGGCAGAGGGAAATCCAAAGTATATTAGAGCCAGTAACAACAGTACAATCAATAACTAATCACCTGGCAGAGGGAAATCCAAAGAGAACAAGTCTAAGGATTCCTCTGCCAGTGCGGCACATCAGTACGGGGGCAGACACCTGGCAGAGGGAAATCCAAAGAGAACAAGTCTAAGGATTCCTCTGCCAGTGCGGCACATCAGTACGGGGGCAGACGGGCGTGGGAACGACTGTACAGTATCCAATGGCTAGCTCCGGGAGGCCGGGAGAACTCCGGGGCGCAGGAAATGCTCCGGAGTTCTCCGGAAACTCCAGAAAAGGAAATTGTGACCAGACAAGAGCGAGAAGTCCCCTGACATCACCCCCCCTTTAGGGCGCAGCGTCTCGACGTGCCGGGTAGAAGAACTCGCGGATGGCCTGATCCGCTAGAGAAAGGGGGTAAACTCCCTGTATGGTTCGCGGGGCCTCAGGGTGCCGGCGGTGGAAGTCCCGGGTGAGAGCTGGGGCGTGGACGTCTTCAGATGGCTCCCAGGAGATGTCTTCGATACCATAGCCCTTCCACTTCACCTTGTACTGTAGCTTCCCACGGAATAAGCGGCTGTCCAAGATCTTCTCCACTTCGTACTCCACCCCGCTGTCTGCTAGGACTGGCGGTGGCGGCGGCGGTGCTCGTTGCCCGGGGATGGGGTCTTCCGGGGCTGGAGAAAGCTTGACCACGTTGAAGACTGGGTGGAGTTGGCGCATGCCCGCAGGCAGCCGGAGTCGGTAGGCTAGGGGCCCCACCTGACGCTCAATGGGGTATGGCCCCAGTTGACGATGAGACAGCTTCTTTGAGGGTCGCGTGGTGGAGATGTCGGAGGCATCCAGGAATACGCGGTCTCCGGGCTTGTACTCGGGAGCTGATGTCCGGCCCTGGTTGTAGTATCGTGCCATGTCGTCCTTTGCCTTAGTTAGCGCAGCCTTCGCCTCCTCCTGTGCCTTCTGCATGCGATCCACAAACTCGTTGACCGATTCGTTCTCCGACCGCCGTGTGCGTGGTTTAAAACCCATCTGGGGGTGCTGCCCTGTGTCAAGGAAGAAGGGTGATACCTGCGTCAAGGCATGGACATGGTTGTTGTACTGGAATTCCGCCTCCGGCAGGAGCTCATCCCAGTCGTCCTGACGCTCGTTGCAGAATAGCCGCAGGTATTGCTCAAGCTCCTGGTTAACACGTTCGGTCTGGCCGTCGGATTGCGGGTGGTAGGCAGTGGAGGTGTGGAGCTTCACATGCAGGAGGCGGTAGAGCTCCCGGGTGAACTCCGCAACAAACTGTGGGCCCCAGTTGGACACGTATGCATCGGAAAGGCCGTGGAGTTTCCAGACATTCTTCTAGTACAGGTTGGCGGCACCCATGGCGGAGCAGGTCGTGTGAGTCGGAATGAAGTGAGCCCGTTTGCCATAGAGGTCCACGACCACCAGGATAGCATCGTAGCTGTGTGCGTCCAGAAGCTCCACAATGAAGTCCACGGAGGCCACGCTCCACCGTTCTGCGGGCGTCGGCAAGGAGTGCAGCTGACCGGTAGGGAGACGGCGCTGGGGCTTGGTCCAGAGGCAGAGATCACAGGTGCTGGTGTAGGAGCCTATGTATCTCGACATCTGGGGCCACCAGTAGTTCCGGGACACAAGTTCCAGCATCTTCCAGCGCCCGGGGTGCCTGGCAATGCGGGAGTCGTGGTGTTGCTCAACAATGCGTTGCCGGAGCTCCGGGTTGTTGGGTACATAGATGCGGCCGTGGTAGGTGAGGAGGCCGTCTTGGAGACTCCACTTGTTGGCATGCACTGCCCTCGTGCCCATGGGGCGATGAGACCGTAGAGCCAAGGCGGCCTTGGCCACGGAGTCCTCCTGCATCCCCTCCTGGTTCCCCCGACGGATATCCCGGAGAATGTCGACCTCGTCTCCCTGGGCGGATATCCCCTCCAGTGCCCAGATGGCGAACAGCTCCGGTCATAGGAGGGTGATGTTGTCGTTGTCTCCGGCCCCGGAGCCATGGTCGGCACGCCTGGATAGGGCATCGGGCTTCCCCATGGACCTCCCCGGCTTGTGATGCAGTGAGAAGTCAAAGTTGGCAAGGTAGAGGGACCACCGGGCCTGGCGGCGGTTGAGCTTCTTTGCTGTCCGGAAGTACTCCAAGTTCTTGTGGTCTGTCCAGACTTCGAACTTGTGCCGGGCCCCCTCCAGGAAGTGGCGCCACTCCTCTAGTGACCGGATGATTGCCAGCATCTCCTTGTCGTGGATCTCATAGTTCCGCTCCACGGCATTGAGGCTCTTAGAGTAGAAGGCCACCGGATGCCACTTGCCGTCCCCCGGGAATTGCTGGGACAGGACGGCGCCGGTAGCAAAGTCGGAACTGTCTGCCTCGACTCAGAAAGGCTGATCGTCATCTGGGAAGAGGAGCACCGGCTTGGAGGTGACGGCTCGCTTCAGGGCATCGAAGGCCTGTTGCTCCGCGTCACCCCAAGTCCAGGCTGCCTCCTTCCAGGTGAGGTCAAAGAGGGGCCGTGTGTGGTGGGAAAAGTCCTGGATGAACCGCCGGTAGAAGTTGGTGAACCCCAGGAAGGCCTGTACCTTCTTCTTGTTCCGGGGCTCTGGCCACTGCGTAACGCTGGCCACCTTCACCGGATCCATCTCCGCCGTACTGTGAGAGATGATGAGCCCGAGGTACTTGTCAGGTTCCGCTGAGTCGGGGGCTTTCCGGGGAAGCGACGCCCTTACAATGCGGACTTGACCTACGAATACTCGGGTGTCTGGAACTCCGGGGCTAGGACTCTGGGATTCAAGACGAGGACAGGGGTAATCCCGGGATAGGGGACTAGAGTCCGGAGGTTTTGGGTTGGAGGTAACTGAGGTTAGAGGGGGTCGAGTCGTGAACCGGAGGTTCTAAGACGAGACCAAGTTAGTAAATCAAGAGTCGCAAAGTGCGTACCAAAACTTAGAGCATGCAAATACTTAGGCGTGCCAGTCGAAGCGTACCAATCAAGGCGTACCAGTCAAGCAAAGGGGCACGCAATAACCAAAGTAATATCAAGACTAGCGAATACAGCGGAGAACTACACTATAAGTACTACGGATCGTGTCTCGGGATTCCGGGGTGTCTGGGATGAGTTCCGAGGGTCATTGAGTAGCGGCCAGGGACTGTATACCAGGATCGCGCATGTGGAGACGCGCGATCAATTGGCACAGAGAGAGTCATGATGCGTGGGGCGTGATGCGTGATGGTCGGGTGCGAGCCACGTGATCCGATCATTGATGGCAGTTGATCCCGGAGTCCGTGATGCAGGGGTCCCGGGGGGCTGGCTGATGGCGGTCATTGATGCGTGTGATGGCGGTGTCGGCAGCTGTGGGGGCGGGGTGCGCTGTGGGATTGGCGGAAGAGGTTCCCGGGCGGGGCTCCGGGGGTGTCCCAGGGAGGTTCCAGGGGGGAGGGGTCGTGACAGTACTCGATCTGCGTTTTCTCGAACTCACATTTCTCCGGTTTGAGGTAGAGCTGATACTGGCGGAGGCGGTCTAGGACTATGCAGGTGATCCGGCGGTGCTCCTCTAGTGTCTTGGTGTAGATGAGGATATCGTCCAGATACACACACACCACCCCATCTGCTATGAGGTCCCGGAATATGTCATTCATCATGGTTTGAAAGGTGGCGGGGCTGTTGGTGAGCCCAAAGAACATTACCAATGGTTCAAACAGGCCCCGGTTGGTCCGAAACGCAGCCTTCCACTCGTCTCCCTCCTGGATGCGCACATTGTTGTAGCCCCAGCGGACGTCCAACTTGGTGAAGTAGCGTGCACCCCGGAGGTTGTTAATGAGTTCTGAGATGAGAGGGAGCGGGTAGCGGTTCTTGATGGTCATCGCATTAAGCACACGATAATCTTGGACCAACCGGAGGGTGCCATCCTTCTTCTTGATGAAAAACACCGGAGAGGCCATCGGCGACTTTGAGGGTCGAATTCTTCCAGTTTTGAGATTTTCCCGGAGGAAGGCATCTAGTTCATCCTGCTCCTTGGGCGCCAGTGGGTACACCTTGCAGTTGGCCGGCTTCGAGTCTGGTAGGAGCTCGATGGCATGATCCCACTGCTTGCGCTCTGGGAGAGAATCAAACGAGGCCTTGGAGAAAACGTCCTCAAAGTCGTGCAGGTGGCCCGGGACAGTATCCCGGAATGGGCGAGGCGAGGTATTGGTGGCGAAGGCCTGGGCCAACCGTTGGGAAGTGGTCTGGCTGGCCCGGATCTCCTCTGCCGATGGCGGCGGACGCAACGCTGTGGCATAGATGCGGTCCCCTACCTCAATGGCCTCGTCTGGTAATTCCGGGTCCGGGACTGGCAGGAATTCTCCTTCGCAACCGTCTTCCATGGTGGCCTCTCCACCGCTGTGCCTGTCGTCCTCATAGAGGGCCTCTCTATGAGGGAACGCCAGGGGCAGAGAATTCAACAGGTCAAGGTTGGCGAAGGGGATGTGCCCTGCCCGGCAGGCCCGGATGGCTGCACGTTCCCGCACAGCGGTGCGCCGCTCTATCCTTGCCTCCTTCGCACAGGTGGCGCAGCGTCAGGGGCACCGACTCATGCTCACCTCTCCGGTAGTCCAGTCTATCTCCGGGTTGTGCTCCTGGAGCCACGTGTATCCCAGGATCATATCCTGCTTTCCCAAGCTGGTGACTGCAAAGGTGGCACGCTCGGCGTGGGCCGGAGCCACGTGTATCCCAGGATCATATCCTGCTTTCCCAAGCTGGTGACTGCAAAGGTGGCACGCTCGGCGTGGGCCCGATAGTGCAGAACCAGGTCTACAACGGCGCGGATGGAGCCTGCTTCATTGGGGGTACCGTCAATATTGTAGACCGGAATTGGGGAAGGGAGAGGGCGAGTCGTGAGTTGGTGTCAGGCCACGTAGTCAGCATCCACAAAGAGCCTGGTGGCTCCAGAATCTAGAAGAGCAGTCATGCTCCGGGTCTGCTGTGTGTCAGTTGTTTCGACCTCCACCTTTAGCCGGAGCGAGTTGGTCGAGGGTGTTGAGGCTACCACGTAGCGCCTCGGAAGGCGACGTTGCCAGGCAGGAATGCAGGGTCGAGGGGGCCCGGCAGGAGGAGTCGGCGAGGCCAGGGGGCTTTTAGATATGTCGAGGGGTGGGCTTACGATCGTAGGTGCCAAAGTGTCCTCAGGGGTTGTATTGGGCTCTTCTATGGACAGACATACAAATCGATTTGCACCAAGCGACGGGGGCGTACTCTTCACCCGTCGCTCCTCTAAAAATCCTCCGGGCTCCCTCCTTCTGACGCATCCGCACTCCGCTCCTGCTCCCGGGCCTCCGGCGCTGCCGTGTCTGGAGAGGGTGCTCCGGCTGCGTCCTTGGCTGCCAGGAGCTGCAGGAGTAGCTCTTCCTGCTCCTCCGGGGCTAGGTAACGCACCTCGAGGCCCAGCGGGCAACGGCGTGCAAAGTGACCAGGGGTGCCGCAGCGCCGGCACAGAAGAGGTAGGTTGGCACGCTGGCGGGAGGAGTCCACATCCATAGGGGCCCCCGGGGGCAGTGTGGGCCCTGCGGAGGGAGCTGGGAGGCTGGGAGGGTGGAACACAGCTGCTACGGGATGGGGGAGAGGGATCCGAGGACGCGGGGCTGTTGCCGTGGCCGGAGCTTGGCGCAGGCTGCGCTTAAGTTCCATGAGCTGCCACTGGTCCCGGGCCACTCGGTACCAGGAGGCGACTTGGTTGTCGGCTGGACGTCCTTCTGCAAGGTTGTCAATACGCTCCATCAGAGTGGATTGGAGCCCTTCCCGGAAGGTGAGGCAGAGTTGCAGTCCATCGGGGTACCCGGCCTGCTCAACTAGTGCCCGGAAGGAGTCAATGTATTCGTCCAGCGAGCGCCTCCCTTGTCCGTATTGATCCCTGTCTCGGAGGACCAGCGCAGCTGCCTTGGCTGGGTTCCGGGGGAAGAACTCGTCCCGGAACTCCTGCTCAAATGCGGCCCAGTTTGCAAACCCCGCAACACCTCCGGGGCGTCGGAAAACCTGCAGTGTGTAGGTGGCCGCTCTCCCAGACTTCATGTAGGAGAGAACCCATGCGATTTTCAGGTCGTCCGAGACGAAGTTGTCCCCGCAGAGCTGGATATAGGTGAGGCACAACTGTAGAAATCGTTCTCCGGTCACGCGGTCGCCATCGTAGGCATCCGGGATGGCCGGTCGGGGGAGGAGCGCACGTGGGGTCCCTTGGGTCCTCAGAGGATTTGGAGAGGATGGCTGAACAGCGGGGGGCAGTGCCGCTGCTGGGGTTGCGGTAGCAACCAAGGGAGTGGTGTTGAGATGCTCTAGGAGTGCCCGGAGGGAGTCGGAGATGGTTTTAGTGGTTTGTCAGAGGGTGGAGAGTTCGGTGGTGTGGTGAGTGAGGGAAGCTTGAGTAAGCTGCACTTGAGCCTCTAGGTGGAGCAAGCGAGTCCAGGCTTCATCCTGAGGAGCTGTAGCGTCCGGAGGAGTGTCTGAAGAGGCAAGCTGAGACATAGAAGGTCCAGATGCTTAAAACTGGTGGAGAAGCGGTAGATAGGAGCCAGAGAATTCTTCTGACAGCTATGGGGGGCTTCCAGACCGGAATTAGGAGACTTGTTCTGCTGTAAGGGCGACCTCTGGAGGTTGCGGCACTATCACACAACTGGCAGAGGGAAATCCAAAGTATATTAGAGCCAGTAACGACAGTACAATCAATAACTAATCACCTGGCAGAGGGAAATCCAAAGAGAACAAGTCTAAGGATTCCTCTGCCAGTGCGGCACATCAGTACGGGGGCGGACGGGCGTGGGAACAACTGTACAGTATCCAACGGCTAGCTCCGGGAGGCCGGGAGAACTCCAGGGCGTGGGAAATGAGGAAATTGTAACCAGACAAGAGCGAGGAGTCCCCTGACAACAACATGTAGTTGATCCAGCGACATTGTCGTGGTGATAGATGCACTTGAGCCTTAAAAACTCAAGTGCCTTGTGGTCTGTAATGATATGGATCTTATACCCCATCAGCTTATCCTCCCACTTTAGAAGGGCTTCCAGGATAGCGAGTGTTTCCAACTCGTAAACAGCATAGTTCTGCTATGCAGCAGTGAACTTATGGGACATAAATCCTGCTGGTTGGCAGGTTTGCCATGTTTTACCTTGGCCAAACATGGCCTCAACCCCAGTCTTCAATGCGTCGCATATGAGCCAAATAGGCTCATCAATGCATGGATCAATTGGCCAGATCACTAGCATTTTCATGCAAATGCGCTTGATCATCTCGAAACACCGCTGATGCAGCGGTCTCCAGTGAAAAGGGGACCCATTCTGGGTCATGGCCATCAGTGGCCCAAAAGTTACCAATATAATTTACAAGTCCAACAAAACGCTGAATATCATTATACATGCATGGGGTATGCTACTCTTGAATTCAATTGAGTTTATCTGTGTCCAGGTGAATACCCTTCTGATCAATGACATGACCGAGACAGTCTATACTAGGTGCATACAGTTTGCACTTCTTCTATTTGAGGTAGAGACTAGCCTTACGTAGTCGTTCGAATATGACTTGTAGGTGCTGCTCATGCTCCTTGATGGAATCAGAAAAGATGAATATATCGTCTAAATAGACATGCATGAACTTCCCAATTACATCTTGGAAGATGGAGGTCATTAACCTCTGGAATGTCGCTAGTGCATTGCAATCACCAATCTGCATGATGTTACTTACGAATGTCCCCATCAAGGACAAAAACAATGTCTTCGGTATATCCTCTTCACGTATGCAAACCTGTTTGTATGCATCCGTAAGGTTGATTTTTGACTTATATTTTGCTGTGGCGACATCTTCGTGGATGACTTCCTGATCTGAAAGGGGTGTTACGTCCTTGATTGTATTATTTGCATTTATGTATCTGTTTGTTTTTTCACAAAGCTGATCCTGTAGTGCTCGTGGACAGCGAGGCAAGTGGTACTTGTACTGCTTATTATCGTCAATGAGATTAATCTCATGATTAACCTCCCGCCACAAAGGAAGTTCTTCCTTTGTTCCATTGATGATATCAGCAAACTCATATTGCTATTGCTGGCGCAATTGAGGAATATCTTCCTCAGTAAGGCTCACTGCCTTGCCTTTCTCTTTTGATATGCATGCTATTTGCGGCTGAACCTTTGGTTCAAATTGCTTCCGTAAGGCATGTATGTGCTCTGTTGTGAGATCCTCTGGGTTCAACCTCACAACTGGTTGCCTCCTCACCACTCTTGTTGTGTTTGACAACAATTGCACACTTTTCGCCTTCAGCAATACACCATCAAATACAACATCCAACGCTTCAGAGATCTCATCCTCCCGTGCATAACAGTATACTTCTCCTGTCTGGGTCCACTGCACCCTTTCCATAGTATGCGTCACCATTGATGCTACCAACTCGTTCCACTCTTGTGGCATTCATGGGTCATATGCCCATTGCACTCCTGGCTGGGATACTGGTCAATCTATTAACAATCTTGTGCTTTCCAACGTTCCCATTGTACTATATACCTCGTCCTTGACGAGATCCTCAATCTTTACTCAAGAGCTAGTCAGCTGACACTCCAGCAACTCCACCCTGCGTCTACCACACTTATTTTTACGCTGTATAGCCTGCTTAGGCTTTCCATTTGTATACCCGACCACATCCAGATGCTTCCCCTTCTTCAGAGTTCCTTGAAACTCTTCCTCAGATATCAGTATAGCCAGTGAATCTGCTGGCAAGCTTTTCGGTGGGACATGTTCATCCTCCACCTCCTGTACAGTCACTCTCTTGTGACCATCTAGTCAGTTGTGTTCATCACGCCACTTTTCAGTTGCGCGATAGTGTCTCAGGTGCCCATCCGTGTCGTTTAACACGACTTTCTCTGCCTTCACAGGCACACCATTCACCACAACCATGTCATTTACAAAGTCCAACGACACCTTGTTCTTATGCATAAACAGCATACCGATAATCATATCATAGCAATCAAAATTTGCTATGTCCACATACTCCTTGGTCGATGTCCCTGATGTCTTTATCTTCACTTCAGCATCAAACTGTACCATGGCACAACTCCCTATGGTCCCCAACTGGAGCATCAATGGCTCCTCTAGCTCATGAATGTGAATTGCATTAACGTGAGCAAACTGAGGCGTAATTCCTGTAATGGTACTTCCTGAATCCCACAATGTCCAGGCAGGACGTCCATTGACATCCACGTAAGTTACCAAACACTCCTTCTCTTCGGGAGTATATCATGGCCTCTGCAACTTATTGGTTGCTTTCTGCAGAGTGACACGTCTCATTCAGACACGTTGATCTCCACGGCACTCAGTCAGTGCAAACAAGTGTTCCTCCTTGTCATCACGAGTATAGTAGTCACTGTTGTACATGTCCACTGTGACATATTTGTTGCCATCAATCTGGACGCTCTCAGCGTCATCCACTTCTGACCTGTCAGCCTCTACTTGTGGCTCTTCTTCTGCTTCCTCAACAACCTTGTTGTCCTCATCATCACTGACGACATTGCTAGGTGCCGCCGCCATATGAGCTGCTCGGATGTGTGCCTTAGGCAGGGCAGGACATTCCTTAGCAAAATGCCTGACCTGACCACAGTTGTAGCATGCAGAGGAGTTCCTGGCAGGCCTTCTCTGGGCTGCTTCAGCCACTCCAGTGGGTTTGCTCACCATATGCATTACAGGTGCTACACTCCCTCTTGCTGCCACTTGGTTTTGACCCAAACTGGGTCAACTATCTTTCACTGGCAAATACCCAGCAGGCTTCGATCGAGGCTGTTGGCCTCCAGGGATTGTCTTGTGTATGACAAATTGGGGATTGCAATTGTTCTCCATCTCCAACCGTTTAGCCAGGAAGGTTCCCACCTTCACTGCCTGACGGTTCATGGGTTCTTGGCATGAACTATGCTGTTCATAATAATTTGCAGTACGTGTCAACTGCTCATAGCAAATGGCATACGCCAAGAACTCAGTCACAGTATTGACCTCCGGAGACAAATTGTCATTGCATATCAACACCCTCCTCATATCTGCTGGTATTCTGTCCAGGAATGTCTCGTGAATTGTGTATTTGTTGATAGGCTTCTACTTGGACTGAGCGCATCAAGGGGTACACTATAGGTCTACAACACAGGCTATACTCGAGATCCTAGCGATCCTCTCGGACACAGGAAACCATGGATCTTGGCACTCAATTATAGGCGCTGGATTATCAGTCTTAACTACCATGATCAGGCCTTCAGCATATACCATTTATTGACCTTGGAGTATTAGGAGACCAGGGACTCTGGGCGCTAGCAAGACGGCGGGGACATGACTTTGACCAAACCCTGATCAATTCCATAAAGGGGTTAGCATTAGGCGCTGCCATTGGACGAGGCACTTTAATCAGAAGTCTAAAGAATCAACAGCGACAGAACAGGATATACTTTAGCCCGACATTCTATTCATCAAAAATTGATACTAGATTTAGCACCGGCAGCAGAACTCACGGCATCTGTTGAGGATTTTCCGACCATACCCCGTCAAAGGCCTGGCCAATCGGAATTACACTAAAAAGTGAGCAGACTCCTACAAAAGTTTAAGTCAGTTTGGAGTCGCCATGGCCAATGGGCTATAACGCCGTTAGTCGCCGTTGCCCTATGCGTACCGGTTGCCGTTGACAGATCACCGTTAGCTACAACCACAAGGAGAGGCGCTAATTGGTAGCGCTGCTGATAGGACCCCATACAGGATCAGTGCATCAATGGCAGGCGATGGCAACGCGGCACCAACGCAGAATACCTTAGCGCGCGCTAATTATCCAATTTTGGCGATATTTGACGGCCGCGCATGGCAAGAAGCAGATCCGATCAATGATAGCGCCGACAGCAGCAAGAATGACAACTGACAGATGGCATCAGTCACTGACGACAGCGCTTAGGGAGAAGCCTGATGATCTATCAAAAACTGACGGACAGCTTGGCGTTTGACCTTGGCGTCTGACACCGCTTAGCGTCTTGATTTGGCGCCCAACGTCGCTTAGGTGTTCTGACAGGCAGAAGGGTGATGGATTGATGGTTTAGCACCGCGATCTGCCGCCTGGTGGTGCCAAGGGTCCTCAAAGGACGGTAGGGATCTGAAACCATTGGAGCTACCCCTATGAAATTTTCCAGTTTACCGCACTTTGGCAATGGTTGGTCACTGGCGACGGTGAACTCCTTGTAGTATATATAGTACTTACCGACTTGTACATAGAGACAGAAAACAATAGACCAGAGTTCACTACTCCCCTTACTTCAGCCTCCCTTACGCTCAAGAGCTCATTTACGGTCAGCAATGTTGAACTCATCGGCAGTTACAGACGCTCGCCAACACTCGACACACTCGCGCCTTACAACTACGGCAGGCATTATCGACGCTTAGACTTTGCTAAGCTTATCGTGCTCTTGGCGCTTACCATTGCCGTGTTCACTTACCGCTTTTTCCATAGGCGCTTTACCTTAGCGCTTTACACTTGCCGACCTCGTTACCGACTTTACCCTATTTTTACAGATGCGTTCTCTGGGACCTGCCCGGGACTCCTCTCATCACTTATAGCGCGCCCAACGCAAACTCTTGGTACGGTAACACTATTGTTACATTTGTTACTGACCAAACTTTGGGCGTCATCACCGCTAATGGACTCATTTTAAAAATATAATAGCGCATAGTATAAAAGATAGCTACTTGGGATGTACATAGCAACGAATCATAACCTCTTGAGCACCCAAGTTACTCTTAGCATTCAAATCGCGCTAGCTTGCTCAAACTTTGTCACTAAGTTGGGTGCTAGCCTCGTTTATCCTGTCTTTGTCGTTTACGGTGCCATCTATGGGCACGCTACACTGCGCTATTCGCCTTGTCTTCTATATCTTCGTGTAAACTATGACGCTTACTGTTTGTCAGGTAGCACGCGAAGCGCTATCATCTAGCGTGTCATTTTAACACCTTGGCTTGAGCACACCGGAACTCTGTCGGGACTCCTCATAAACTACGCATGCCAAGCGCTGGAGACGGCATTGTACTGCGTATACGTCCAGCGCACCCAACCACAGTTGGCGTCATCATTGTCTGGATAGACTGCCATATTCTGTGCATGACCCACCAGATCATCATAAAATGTCTGGACACCAGTCTTAGCATTATACACTGCCTTTTTAAAGGCATCCCAAGCTTCCTGCATTGTTGCAGCATTGACAAATTGATTATACAATCCTATCAGAACTTCTTTAAATGTCCAATGCAATTTGTTGCAATTAATGTGGAGGACATGGCAACGGAACCAATTCTGAGCCTCTCCCTCCATGGATTCGTGTAGCACGAATATCCTCTCCTGGTCCATGTTGTCTCTACCATAGCAGCAGGCTGCCAGGTGGTAGCAGACATCCATGGCCCAGTCCTCCAACTGGGAGAACCTATGCCCTCCAGCATATGCACGTATGTGCTTACCATCAGATTTGCAGAGACTTACCTCCACAGGAAATTTAAACCTGACTCTAAGAGAGTCATCCACCAGACAAGTAAGGCGGTCATGCATATGATCCATATGGATCCTCACTGCCTTATTCATTCCAGGCATAGTTTCATGCAACTCATGAGGTGCGGGCATCAAAAATGCCTGAGGACTGCAAAACAGGTGTTCATTGGCCGTTCTTTCCAGCCATGAGGTGGGCTGTTGCCTCACTTCTTACTCTGCTGGTAATCCACCACCATGCCTGCCACCATTACAATGATTATTATCGTCTCAATTGTTATTCCTATGATCATGACCTCCACCATTGTTATTGCAATGATTTGGCTCCCTCCTCTCGTAGTGATCACTACTATCATCACTACCACCCAGATCTCTGTCCAGTTGTAGTACTTGGTGGCAAGTATTACTGTAGTTCTGGGGCTTATTGGTAACTCAGAAAGTTCCCTCTAATCCACACTGTTGCTTGCTGATTGCTTGAGGTAATGAGGTGCTTCACAGAATATTAAATACTCTGGTGGGCAGTAGAAGGTTCTCAGTCAACTCCAGCCTAAGCAGTTCACTCCCTGGGAACTGCCGAGCCTTTGTTTTCCAATAGACTTCCAAGAAGAGGTTCAATAAACTCTAGCCTAGGTGATTCACTCCCTGGGAACCACTGAGCCTTTGCCTATCAATTGCCTGAAGAAGAGGTTCAATAAACTCTAGCCTAGGTGATTCACTCCCTGGGAACCACTGAGCCTTTGCCTATCAATTGCCTGGTTATTCTCTACTCTACTTGGACTATTTATACTAATTTTCCAGTGCACAGACCACCAGATCACATGACTTTTTGCTCTTGACCTCCCAGCATTCCTGACCTAATTTGTTGTTCCATTTTCCATTTTGGTGATGCATGTTTCAGTGCCACCATTCCATTCATCTCTTCATTCCTGACCTAATTTGTTGTTCCATTTTCCATTTTGGTGATGCATGTTTCAGTGCCACCATTCCATTCATCTCTTTCTTTCCTCCATTCAATGCATGTTTCAGTGCCACCATTCCATTCATCTCTTCCTTCCTCCATTCAATGCATGTTTCAGTGCCACCATTCCATTCATCTCTTCCTTCCTCCATTCAATGCATGTTTCAGTGCCACCATTCCATTCATCCCTCCCTTCCTCCATTCAATGCATGTGCCACCATTCTATTCATCTCTTTTGACATCCCTCCATGCTTCTTTCCCTTTCCCCTTTCAGTCATATCAAATTGGGGATTGTCAGATCAGATCTTGATCTAGATCATCACAATTTGATCCCCTTTTGTCACCTCTGCCAGCTCCCATGCTTCCCCTCCCCATAACAGTGGTTGGACTATTGTTGAGTTGATAGCTTGAGCTGGTCCCTGCCCTTTGTTCTGTACTGTCTGTGTATTTATTGGGGTGTTTTTGGAGATATAATTTGTTGAGACTGCTACCAGGAGGCTTACAGTTTTCAGCCCATAATTAAATGTTTATTTTGACTTCTGGTGCATGTTGTGTCCCTGACTGCTGGTACAGCATTGTATCACAGTTCAGCAGTTCAAGCCGTGAATTGTCGCCACATGTCATCAACAGGCGTTACACCCTCACGCCCTTCAAAGGCTACCCCCTGGTTGTCAATCAACGGCTCACCATGATTGTGCAAGTCCTGGTTGTGTATCCTCTGGTAATTGACACGTTCATTCCAGTTATCTACTAGGTGGACACGTCGCACTATGCATTGTGGTCATGTTTGCTCCTCAAGAATGTGGACTTTGTCCACCTCTTCCTTGATAGTGACTTGCTTTTGTGCTTTTGAGGTGTCTTAACCTCCTGCACTGCAAGTAGTGCCTCTGGCTCTGCTGGAGTCATCGTCACAGTCTCTATCTTGGACAATGCCTGCTGAGGCACTCCACTGACAATGCATTGCAAGTTTGCAGCATTTTGATGCCTAACGTAGTCTTGCTGAGACTCATTGGCCTGATGAGGCACATTTAGCAATTCCATTGCATTCGCAATTAATGGCGCTCGTTGGTGCACACTCATTTCACATTCTACTGAGTCAGCCAGAGTGGCCATTGAGACTGCTGACCCTTGCACCATTTTGCGCTTGAGATATTCCACCACTTCAAGTTCGAAGATATGCACAAATAATTCAATATATTCAGTTGAATCTGCATGAGGTACATCGTGACTCCTAGCAGCCGGTAACTGTAGGTGCTTTACTATGTAAAGCTGCAGACACTTTTGCGTCAATTCCTTCACAACCGCTGGATATCAATCTAATACTAGCTGTAGCTGGATAGACAGGGTCGAATGTGACCTTTTGCTTTCCTCATCATCTGAGGATTCCAGCTTGGATTCTAAATTAAGAGCTCTTCTGAGGCCTCCATGCCTCACTTATGGCTGTTTGCCGGCTCTTCTATGCAACTCTGGTATTCTAGGCGCTGACAATGCCTTCTCTGACCTTACAGCCTCATTGTCCTCCCTATTGGCCACTATTACTGGTCCTTGCTTCTGTCCTTGTGTTGTCACTGACAATGGTCCTGGTTCAGTGGCAGCATCTGCCACATACTCCAAATGTTGCTCAGTTGGTACTGTCCGGAATAGAGTACTATGCGTGAATGCGCTGCCTTGTACCATTTCCAAGTACTGAGTAAGGTCCGGTTGACCTTTGGACTGAGCTGATGAGCTCTTGGGCAGTACTGGATACATCAATGAAGGCATTTAGCTCGCTGACAGCGATACTCCTGAGACCGTGGATCTCTCTCCTGGTTTACCACCAGGCCGTACAATGGACATCATCCGTGATATGGATAGCCCACCCAGCATTCTAAAGCTCATGCTGACATTGCGAGGTATCTTTTCATCCTGCTTTGGCAGGGGCTGGTACGCAGACGTGGATTGCGTCTTTACAGCTTGAGACGCAGGTAGGTCACCTGTGTCTGCAGCTGGGAACGGAGGGTCCGGATCAAGGTAACCAGTCATGGAAGCACATTTTTGACGTGATGCCAACAGAAATCAAGAGGTTTTGGTAATGAGTTGCCTAGTTGGTAACAAGCCTAGAGTCTAAATTTTTGACGTGATGCCAACAGAAATCAAGAGGTTTTGGTAATGAGTTGCCTAGTTGGTAACAAGCCTAGAGTCTAAAGCTGATAGCAGAAGATTCAAAAAAATGTAATCATTGGTTACGAGTTAGAACTATCTTGTGTGTATCACACAGTGCTGAATCAGACCACAGTATTGGATTGACTAGAACTAGAGTGAATACAAGATGTTATCTTACATAATACTACACAGTGCTGAATCAGACCACAGTATTGGATTGACTAGAACTAGAGTGAATACAAGATGTTATCTTACATAATACTCTACTGGATACCTATAGCGTCGTTGATGCTAGTAGTGAGTGTGACACTCCGTTACAAGCATGGTCATACTCTAGTGTTAGCACTACATCTCCATGATTGTCACCAATCACTGTCAGGGGACTCCTCATTTCTTCCTTTTCTCATTTCTTATCTCTTCACTCTTCTTTCATTCATTCTCTTATTTCTTCTGACATTATTTCATTTTACTGTTTCTATTCTTTCAACAATCTCTTCACTCTTCTTTCATTCATTCTCTTATTTCTTCTGACATTATTTCATTTTACTGTTTCTATTCTTTCAACACTATCTGTTAATACTACTCTCAGCCCTTGAGGTGCTCTGGTTCTTTAGCTACCATTCAGACAAGTGTGGGCCCCTCAGCACTGCTTCCAGACTGCTTATATAAGCCAGAGTTTGCCAGAGTTTGCCTCTTATTTGTGCAATTGTTTGTATAGGCAATTTTTGAGTTTTTAAGGTTTTGTTGTACTGTACAGTTGTTTTCCATGCTTCAGAGGCCCCAGAAGCATCCAACCTGGCATAGGGAATCCCTAGACTTGTTCTCTTTGGATCTCCCTCTGCCAGGTGAGTAGCTACTATGATATTGTCAGTATATATTCTAATACACTTTGGATCTCTCTCTGCCAGCTGTGTGACTAAGCCATAGCCTCTAAAGGTTGCCCTTACAATCACCTCCTTGATAGTTTGTGAAAATACTGGTGAGGGTGTTCACTGGTGTGATGCTTAGTGAACTCTGGCAGCTTGCCACATATACCTTTCCATTGTCCCCTAAGGAATGTCAGTATGGTGTGTTGGATGCCAGAATTGGGGTCACTAATAGTTAAAGTTGTTTTTTCATTGGTAAGGGTTTTAACAACTGAGCACGCCAAAACATTGAAGAGTCTGCCAAGAAGGAGGTCATAAGTGGAAAAACAAAAAATGTAAATCTGCAGGTAAAATGTAATGTCACCAATAGTGCACAGCACGTTTTTGGCAAGTCCAAGAGATCTGTCAACAGTACCATTAGTGCTTTGCATGTTCAGAATGAAGTTGGAATCATAAATCAGTCCTAAGTCATTGGTGACTTTGGCAGCCATATGTCACGACCCCTCCCCTCCAGACCCACCCCGGGACATCCCCAGAACACCATCCGGGACCCTCCCTCTGACCCCACAGGACACGCCCTGCCATCACACGCATCAAGGACCGCCATCAGCCGCCACCGACCCCGATCAACGATTGGATCATGCACATCACACATCACAGCTCTCTCCACGCCAATTGATCGCGTGCCCCACTCGTGCAATCCAGGTATACAGTCCCTGCCCGCTACTCAATGACCCCTGGAACCCATCCCAGACACTCCGGAACCCTGAGACCTGGTCCCGTAGTACTTATAGCGTAGTTCCCCATTGTATTCGTTAGTCCTGATATTACACTGCTTACACTGTTATATGGTTTAAAGCAGTCATTGCATGAATGATATACAATTTTCTGTCAAGCTCTTAAAGATTTAGGCCTCCTTAATGAGCATTTTGAGGTTGTTGATTCAGGCCCCACAACACTGTATTTAGAGATCCAAGTAGATAGAGATCATGCCCAACACAAGCTATGGCTTTTCCAGAAAAGATTCATAATGGACCTCTTATCAACATACAACCTGCTTGAAGCTAAACCTACTACTGTACTGTTATATCATTCTCTCCATTCCCTTCCTAATCTACTGGCAAATCACTGCTGGCAGCCAATACTTTTTTTCCAGGAAAGAGTAGAAAAGAAATGTGTTATGCCATTTTTGAGGCATATATTTGTGAGGGAAAAAGGTTAGAAACAATGGAAAATGCCTTTTTCCAAGGCAACATTTCTTTTTTGCTTTTTCTGTTGGAAACAGTTTCCAGCACCAGCAGTGAATGCACTTCCAGATATTCCAGATGAGACTCTGATGCTCCATTATCAGCATCTGGTTGCTTAATCCTTTATCTTAGTCTCTGCATATAGCCTGATTTGGCCTTCATGGCTATGAGCTTGGGTCAATTTAATTCTTGTCCAATGCATGCACATCTCCTTGCTGCCAGAAGTGTGCTTAGGTATCTGTTGGACACAATTGACTTTGCACTTCTTTACAATTTCAACGATCCCAAGGATTACCCACTGATATGCCTTTTAGTACCTCATAGTTGTGGTTTTGTCAATGCAGATTGGGCCTCTGACTCTTCAACTTGATGCAGTGTCTCTGGATATGCATTCTTTATTTTTTCATCCCTTTTATCTTGGTCATCTATTTGTCAACACATAGTGGCCCTATCCTCAACTGAAGCTAAATACATATCAATGGTGCATGCTATGCATAAGGCAATCTGGATTTGTTTACTTCTTATATTGCTTTCCATGCTGGTTCCTCAGCCTTTTCCTCTTATTTGTTACAATAGGAGTGCTATCAACATTGCAAAATCAGATTCCACAAATTCTCATTCTAAACATATTGACATTCATTATCACTTTATTTATGAGCATTTCTTATCTGGCTCTTTCAAACTCACTTGGGTCTTGACTTCTGACATGGTCATGGATATTCTTATCAAGGCATTGCCACATGTCCTACATGATTGTTTTGTGGTGAGCCTAGGTCTTGTTAGGCAATAATATTCTCTTTTCACGCTACTTCTCTTCTATAGCAATGGGGTTGTGTTGGACTCCTTCCTGTCTGGTTTCTCTGTATCTGATCAGTCACATGACACTTTGCCACATCATTTGTCTGCCTCTTGCTTTTACAGTCTCAGTTGTCTCCTCCATTGCGACACAACACTGAGGCTGTAAGTTCATCCTCACTCATTGTCAAGTTCATATATATTTACAAGCACCATATCATACAGATCATCTGTGTTTGTATTTAATGAGGTACAATGAATTAGTTGTCTCCTCCATTGTGACATGACACTGAGGCTATCATTGATAGGATCTCACACAGGCTAGGTGCATCAACGGCAGGCTTGGCATCAGTTCTGGACACCTTGCTGTGCATGTCCCAAACTTGGTACACATGATTTATCTATTTTAGACCTTAACCAATGGCCATGCATGGCAAGCAATGGATTCAATTAGTGATAGCACTGGTGGCAGCTGGAATGACAGCTGGCATCATGCCACCAGCAAGCATTAACAGGTAGCAGCAATCAATCAGCACATGGCACAGCTAGCTAACAATAGCGCTTACATATTAGAAATAATGCTATTTACTCATGACAGATGGCCTGACATTTACCCTGGCACTGAATGCCTCTTGGCACCCCTCCTTCAGTCAGATGGACAGCTTTCTTGCTTCATATCTCAGTATTTAGTTTAATGCATGATGTTTAATAACATTCCTTACAGTTCACTGCCCTTTGGCAACCCTTAGCTACTTGGTGATGGGGAACTTGTTTTCACTATAAGTACTTACTACCATTGCCACTAGCTACAACAGAACAGAGTACCCCATTTACACCCCTCAGTTCACCTCACAGTTCAGATTTTTTTTGAGTGGACCAAGTTTATAGTCGCCAACTGTCTGAACACTCTTAGCCTGCTTGCCACAGTTACACTTATGGAACCTATGTGCCTTGCACCTATGGCAGGCATCATGCAGCTTAGTCATTGCTAAGCCCTTAGTTTTCTTGCCACGTCCTCTGCTGCACTTACTCATATTTGCCTCCCTTTATCCTTTAGGCACTTTTTGCCATTTGCACATCTACCTTACCATATATCCTTGCCAGCTCACATTACTGACCTTCACCAAATCTTGTCATTTAACCAATTTTTCTGACTTGTTCTCTGGAAACTGCCTGGGACTCCCTCCACCCTTAGCATGCCCAATGCATTTTATACAGGTCAGTAGCCATAAACTGTATCTGCTACTGATCTATTTTTGGGCATCATTATTGTCTGTGTTTGTATCTAATTAGATCCAGGATTATACTCAAGATCTGCAAGACCAATTCCTCTTTTTTCCCCTCCAAAGCTAATCTTAACAATCACTCTGACCATGACCTCAAGAGTCCCAACAACAGCATACTTCCTTCTTCTAATGTTAATTTCAACAATTCCCAACATCAAGATTGACCTCAAGACCTCCAATGACAGTGTATTTCCCCCTTCTAACATTAACTCTAACAATCCCCCTGACCTCAAGATCAACCTTAAGACCCTTGATGATGACACACATCCCCCTTTTCACTCCAATTCCAACAATTGCCTCAAGAAACCCCCTTCCTGTCAGGGGACTCCTCATTTATTCCTTTTCTCACTCCTTATCTCTTCACTCTCCTTCCATTCATTCTCTTATTTCTTCTGACATTATTTCATTTCACTGTTTCTATTCTTTCAACACTATCTGTTAGTACTACTCTCAGCCCTTGAGATGCTCTGGTTCTTTAGCCACCATTCAGACAAGTGTGGGCCCACTCAGCACCGCTTCCAGACCGCTTATATAAGCAGATGCTCTGGTTCTTTAGCCACCATTCAGACAAGTGTGGGCCCACTCAGCACCGCTTCCAGACCGCTTATATAAGCTAGAGTTTGCCAGAGTTTGCCCCTTATTTGTACAAGTGTTTGTGTAGGCAATTTTTGAGTTTTTAAGGTTTTGTTGTACTGTACAGTTGTTTCCCATGCTTCAGAGGCCCCAGAAGCGTCCAACCTGGCATAGGGAATCTCTAGACTTGTTCTCTTTAGATCTCCCTCTGCCAGGTGAGTAGCTACCTTGATATTGTCAGTATATATTCTAATACACTTTGGATCTCCCTCTGCCGGCTGTGTGACTGAGCCACAGCCTCTAGAGGTCGCCCTTACACTTCCCCTCTCTCTTTTTCTCTTAACATCTCCTGTAATAGGTAAAAGAGACAGCACCAAATTCTCCTCCCCTTGACCCAGTCACCAGAGGCCTCCCTACAATCTCCAATCAAAGGCCTTCTGAACATGAGAATCACTGGAGCCACCCTGTTTACTTGGATTATGCATGAAGGAGTACAAGCCTACTAGCTCTACATCATTTCCTCCCTCCCTGAGAAACATCTCTGAGCTGAGGTACCTATTATAGAAAAGAAATCAGAAGGTCAGACCTTTCAAGAAGTCATTTTCCCTGAATACCACAAATTTGCTGATATGCTCTCCAAAACCAGCATGCAGAAGCTTGCCCTCCACTGCTCCTACAACTATGAAATCAACCTGGATGATGGTACATTGCCACCATTCAGGAAGATCTATAATATGTCAGAAGTCAAACTGCATGCACTGAAGGAACACATCAACAACATGCTTAGAAAGGGCTTCATTAGACTTTCTACATCCTTTGCCAGAGCCCTCATGCTATTTGTTAAAAAGAAAGATGGCTCTCTGAAGTTTGCATTGACTACTGGGGACTCGATAAAATCACAAAGAAAAATCAATACCTCATCCTTCTCATCAGGGACTTAGTTGACTGCCTCAGAAGTGCAAAGGTTTATACAAAGATCAATCTCTAATCAGGATATAACAAAGTCCACATTGCCCTGGGACACAAATGGAAGATAGCATTCTGTAAATGCTATGGGCTCTTTGAATACTTAGTTATGCCCTTTGAAATGACCAATGCCCCCAAGTCCCAATGCAACCTGGCCTCCAGGAGTGAGAAAAGGCACAGCACCTCCTGGAAGGCATTGTACAGACACTAGAGTAAGATGAAATCAGCATAGAGCAAGGCAGCTACCCATAAGACATTCACCAGGCCATTGTTTAACACACTACACATGGAGAGGTGCACTCTAGAACCAGGCCAGCACTTACAGGTAGTGTGTCTTCTTCACCAACAAAGAATACTACCTCCAACTAATCATCTCCTTTAAAGATATTGGGTCTATGTAAGGGTGACCTCTGAAGGCTATGGCTCAGTCACAGAGCTGGCAAGGAGAGATCCAAATATATTAATGTATATACTAGTAATATCACAATAACTACTTACCTGGCAGATGGAGATCTAAAAAAAACGAGCCTAAGAATTCCCTATGCCAGGACTGATGCTTCTGAGGCCTCAGAAGCATGAAAAACAACTGTACAGGACAACAAAATAGTAAAAACTTGGAAATTGCCTAAATAAGTGATTATACAAGCAAGGCAGGAAAACTCTGGCTTATATAAGCTGTCTGTGTGCAGTGTTGAAGGGGCCTCACTTGTCTGAGTGATAACTAGAGAACTAGAGTACCTTAGAGGCTAAAAGTAGTACTCATAAATAGAGTTGAAAGAATAAAAGCAGTAAGCTGAAAAAATGCAGAAAGAAATAAGGAAATGAATGAAGAAAGAAGGAAGTGTAAGGAGTTCCCTGACAGTCTGCCTAGTAAGAATTTGCTGGCTGCCATTGTAAATAATAGAAAGATCAACTTTGTAAACTGTTTTTTATTCTATTTTAATTACCATTAAAAGAGAGAAAAGGGAGATTTTGTATCTACATGTTAAAGAACTAGTTCATGTATATAACCAGACAAGAGTTAAATTACATTTCTAACTACTTCCAAATGCTTCTTTCCTGACTTTCAACACTTCTTCAAGATTCTCAGCTTCCTCTAGTTTTCCACCTTTTCTGAATGTTGCAGCAAGGTTAGACATGGCTTGGATAGTGTCTGGATGACTGCTTCCAAATGCTTCTTTCCTGACTCTCAACACTTCTTGTTGAAGTTTCTCAGCTTCTTCCAGTTTTCCACCTTGCCAAAATGTTGCAGCAAGGTTAGACATGGCTTGGATAGTGTTTGGATGACTGCTTCCAAATGCTTCTTTCCTGACTCTCAACACTTCTTGTTCAAGTTTCTCAGCTTCTTCCAGTTTTCCACCTTTTCTGAATATTGTAGCAAGGTTAGACATGGCTTGGATAGTGTCTGGATGACTGCTTCCAAATGCTTCTTTCCTGACTCTCAACACTTCTTGTTGAAGTTTCTCAGCTTCTTCCAGTTTTCCACCTTGCCCAAATGTTGTAGCAAGGTTAGACATGGCTTGGATAGTGTCTGGATGACTGCTTCCAAATGCTTCTTTCCTGACTCTCAACACTTCTTGTTCAAGTTTCTCAGCTTCTTCCAGTTTTCCACCTTCCCCAAATGTTGCAGCAAGGTTAGACATGGCTTTGATAGTGTCTGGATGACTGCTTCCAAATGCTTCTTTCCTGACTCTCAACACTTCTTGTTGAAGTTTCTCAGCTTCTTCCAGTTTTCCACCTTCCCCAAATGTTGCAGCAAGGTTAGACATGGCTTTGATAGTGTCTGGATGACTGCTTCCAAATGCTTCTTTCCTGACTCTCAACACTTCTTGTTGAAGTTTCTCAGCTTCTTCCAGTTTTCCACCTTGCCCAAATGTTGTGCTTCTTTCCTGACTCTCAACACTTCTTGTTGAAGTTTCTCAGCTTCTTCCAGTTTTCCACCTTGCCCAAATGTTGCAGCAAGGTTAGACATGGCTTGGATAGTGTTTGGATGACTGCTTCCAAATGCTTCTTTCCTGACTCTCAACACTTCTTGTTCAAGTTTCTCAGCTTCTTCCAGTTTTCCACCTTACTGCTTCCAAATGCTTCTTTCCTGACTCTCAACACTTCTTGTTCAAGTTTCTCAGCTTCTTCCAGTTTTCCACCTTTTCTGAATGTTGCAGCAAGGTTAGACATGGCTTGGATAGTGTCTGGATGACTGCTTCCAAATGCTTCTTTCCTGACTCTCAACACTTCTTGTTGAAGTTTCTCAGCTTCTTCCAGTTTTCCACCTTGCCAAAATGTTGCAGCAAGGTTAGACATGGCTTGGATAGTGTCTGGATGACTGCTTCCAAATGCTTCTTTCCTGACTCTCAACACTTCTTGTTGAAGTTTCTCAGCTTCTTCCAGTTTTCCACCTTGCCAAAATGTTGCAGCAAGGTTAGACATGGCTTTGATAGTGTCTGGATGACTGCTTCCAAATGCTTCTTTCCTGACTCTCAACACTTCTTGTTGAAGTTTCTCAGCTCCTTCCAGTTTTCCACCTTGCCCAAATGTTGCAGCAAGGTTAGACATGGCTTGGATAGTGTCTGGATGACTGCTTCCAAATGCTTCTTTTCTGACTTTTAACACTTCTTGTTGAAGTTTCTCAGCTTCTTCCAGTTTTCCACCTTGCCAAAATGTTGCAGCAAGGTTAGACATGGCTTTGATAGTGTCTGGATGACTGCTTCCAAATGCTTCTTTCCTGACTCTCAACACTTCTTGTTGAAGTTTCTCAGCTTCTTCCAGTTTTCCACCTTGCCCAAATGTTGCAGCAAGGTTAGACATGGCTTTGATAGTGTCTGGATGACTGCTTCCAAATGCTTCTTTTCTGACTTTTAACACTTCTTGTTGAAGTTTCTCAGCTTCTTCCAGTTTTCCACCTTGCCAAAATATTGCAGCAAGGTTAGACATGGCTTGGATAGTGTCTGGATGACTGCTTCCAAATGCTTCTTTTCTGACTCTCAATACTTCTTGTTCAAGATCTTCAGCTTTTTCCAGTTTTCCACCTTGCCAAAATGTTGCAGCAAGGTTAGACATAGCTTCAATAGTGGCTGGATGACTGTTTCCATATGTTTCTTTTCTGACTCTCAACACTTCTTGTTCAAGATCTTCAGCTTGTTCTAGTTTTTCACTTTTTCTGAATGTTGCAGCAAGGTTAGACATGGCTTCGATAGTGTCTGGATGACTGCTTCCAAATGCTTCTTTTCTGACTTTCAAGACTTCTTGTTCAAAATCCTCAGCTTGCTCCAGTTTTCTACTCTCTCTCAATGTTGCAGCAAGGTTAGACATAGCTTCAATAGTATCTGGATGCCTGTTTCCATATACTTCTTTCCTGACTTTCAACACTTCTTGTTCAAGATCCTCAGCTTGCTCCAGTTTTCCATTTATTCTGAATGTTTCAGCAAGGTTAGACATGACCTGTATAGTAATTAAATGGCTATTTCCTAGGTCTCTCTTATGCTTTTCAAGCACTTTCCACTGAAGGTATTCTGCACCTGTATAGTAATTAAATGGCTATTTCCTAGGTCTCTCTTATGCTTTTCAAGCACTTTCCACTGAAGGTATTCTGCATCATTCCAAAAGTGTGCAGTACAAAAAATGTTGATAAGTTTTTCTGCTAATTCATAATTCTCATATTCATAATTTAGATGAGTTATCAATACCTTTACATGCAGTACCCATTGAGCTGCATCCTCATATGACAATTTTTTATCTCCTAAACAATAAAACAGTTGTTGTACACATTTCTTTGCTTTTTTCTGCTCTTCTGATAATAATGATTGAAAAGCCCAACTATGAGCAAGTGAGTGAATTTCTAACAGCATGACTCCTTTTTCTTTTATTTCCACCAATGAATATGATCTGAGCATTTCAACTGCTTCTTCAAGTAATTTATTACTCCACTTTTTATCATCTGTTACAAACTTTTGAAGAAGGTTTTCTAATTCTTGAATGTCCACCTCATGAATATCAGAAAGCTTTTTCCAAGCTCTTTCCAGAATTGATATAGGTATCTTAGTATGGTGTAATACACCACATAACATAAGAAGTGCTTTTGCTTGTTCATTTAGCTTCTGATAGCTGAGATTCCATGTGGCAAAAACAGAAAGCTGATAGTTATCAATCATCTGATTTACTGTTGTTGCCATATATCTCGCTTTATCTTCTCTGAACCTTTTCAGATACTGCTTTACTTCAATGTATTGATTGTAACGGAGATAGCTCCCTGCTTGAATAATAGCTAATGCTAAATAGCCCAGTTCTTGAACAAGCTCCTTCACAGCTTCTTCCTCAGTTTTTTGCCTCTGACTAGCTTTATAAAAAGCTTCCAATGAATCTTCAGCTATCAACTCTCCAATTTTATAATGATTTTCAGGTGCACACATTTGTGATGCCTCATTTCTGCTTGTTATAATAATATTTCCATGACTGCATGTTGGAAAAAAGTCTTGCAAAATAACATCAGGATCATCAGCATTGTCAAAAAGCATCAACCATTCTTTTTGTTGGTAACAAAGCCATGTAAGAGCAGCAGCAGGTGTTGTATCAGACAAATTAGCACTTTGAGCAAGTAAAGTCAAAAACTGTTCAATTGATGCTTTGGAGCTAGCATCTATCATATATATAGAAGAAAATCTAGTTGACTAAATTAAATCATAACATAGAGAAAATGAAACAGTTTTCATACCTGTTTTTAAAGTCATGACAAAATTGCCGTGCAATTTGTGTTTTTCCAGCTCCACCCAAGCCATGTAGCACACAACGCTGCTGCACTTGCATTTTTAATGAAGATTGAAGAGGATCAAAACACTTGCTCCACCCAAGCCATGTAGCACACAACGCTGCTGCACTTGCATTTTTAATGAAGATTGAAGAGGATCAAAACACTTCTTAAGATGCAACAAAATGTCTGCTCTGCCAGTGAACAGTGGAGATGGAGGAGGAACAATAGGAAGAAGAACTGGTCCAAGTATATGAGAAGGTGTTTGTTTATCAGAAAGGCTTGTAGCCAGAGTTTCACCACCTAATAAATATCAGGAAATCATTCATTCAATTGAGATTAAGCAACTACTTACTAAGAACCCCAAGAGTGGTCTGTTGAAAACAATTATATAAAATCTTTTTAAGACCATTCAATTTCTCTGTAACTTCGGTCTTCTGCAAATAAGACTGAGAGTGTGCTTTAATTTCTCCCTGCCTATTCCAATCATCCATAGCCACCGTTTGAAGCCCTTGTTCTACATTAAGTCTGTAAAACAGGCCAGGCATTTGCAAATAGTCCTTCTTAAGACCCTCAGCTATTTCTTCACAATCAGTAGCTATCTGAAAAAGAAGTTTTGTCATTTTTTGGCCAATCACGTTGGTGGGCTTCCAGGAAACATGACCAGTTTGCCCTGCTCCTATACTAACCAAACATGCCACTGGTTGAAAAGAACCAAAAACCATTACAGCTTCTTTTATAACAAGGCGAGTTGGATTGCTGCAGCGCAAACCTGCACCTACAAAGGTCTCATAGACTCCACCAGATTTAATAGACAGAGGTTTGAAAAGTTGAGGAGTAGCAGTGGTGGCACGGGCAGCTTGCACCACTGTACAATTATAGCCTGGATTGGCAGATACCCCATAGGTTCTGAAGATCCGAGGTGTCATATTGGCAGAAGGAAGAGCCACCACAAAACTTTAAGGTGATGGCATTGTCAGCTGAGAAATAGAAATGAAAAAAAAACGTCAGTACCTTCTGCAGAGTGGATCATCCTCTTCCATCAAGACATCCTCTGGAAACCCAGCAGATCGTAAGATACCTTTCATGCCCGACTCAAAAACAGTTGCCTTGAACTTCCCATTCCGTGCATTCCATTTCTTGGCATCGGAGTAGACCTCCCGGCTGAACAAGACATACTTCTCAATAGCCAGGTCAATGGGCATACGGAGTCGACCGAGCATCAATGCAATTACCCTGACACATCATTGAATATTCGACTTCATAGTGATGCTTTGTCACATACCCTCCTGTTCCAGCTCCACCGATTATATCGAAATAATCACAAGGCTTAGGCAGAGATTGAGCGTTCTCCAGGTGCATTAGACGAAACATGATTTCTCGGAGAATAATAAGCTCAGAAAGTCCACGTACACCACCGTCATCTGGATGATCATTCCGATAACATTAGTAATCGCGATTCACAGTCAAAAGAGCATACCCAAAGATAACATCCTCAACCCACGTTGTTTTTGGTCTGTCTTGATATTCTGCATGGGGGCGTCAATCGTACTTGAACAAAGGAAGGAAAGAATACGCTTTCTCACATCGAATGATTCATGACACAAAGCTGTTCTCGCGCTTGGGCCTTCGTTCACACCCTCGAAATAGTAACACTGTGATTGTGAGATGAAGAT